>VZSV01000023.1:5991760-6023543 GCA_013398735.1 Nothocercus julius | reverse complement strand
TTGCCTTCTGTCCCCATGAATCTCATTTGCCTGAAAACATGGGTGCCCTCTCATGGAGCAGAGGTAGTGCATCCCAACTTACCAAGTTTTGTTTATATCCTTGCATTTAAAGGGGATAATTTTGCATTTCCAATCTCCTCAGACTAAAGAAAGCCAGAAACCCAAGCCACTCACTCACTGCATGAGATAGTAGCCTTTAGCAGGTACTGTTACCAAGTGGCAGATTTCAGGACTGTTACCTACTGGCAGGAACACAGTGGTTTTAGCATACAATAGATGTGTTGAGAACTCATTGGCCAGAAGAGGCCTTTCTCAATTACAGAGGTTTAGATACGGCATCATTTTCTTTCTAAAACATGATGGAACCTGACTTGGAGCAAATCCACCCAGAATTCAGATCTCTGACAATCTAGGCAAGTTCCTAAATCTATAGTACATTTTGGGAGGCGTCTTTCTTGCTGAAATAATTCCTTTGCATATGAAACAATACACTTAAGCCAGACTAAAGGTACTGATGCTAAACCATTTCAAAACGGAGAGAACTTCTAAGACCTCCGATATTACAAAGAGGCAAGTTGTCATTTTTTGAGCTTAAGAAAGCTGTTTGTGGCAGTGTGGAATGAAGGGAATAATGCAAGTTGTATTTAGCAGCTGAATGAGTCAAAGAGAACTCTATTGCACTTTGAGTTGGTTGGCAAAAATTTCACATAGGTCTGTCCTGAAACAACCTCTTCTGAAGAAAGATTGATTTTAAAAACTCATATTTCTGAATGTTGCATTAAATTCTTTAATAAAGATCATTCATCTTCTCATTACTCCTTTCATACCTACAGATCTATAAAAGGTTCAAGGAAACTCCTAGATCAAAATTACATCAAGAACACTAGAGGGAGCATGGCTGCAACTAGTCGGTGTTTAAGGGGGCATAAATTTAGCATATGTTAGCAGAAACATACTTATATTCAGAAAGTCAGAGCTGGTTAATTTAGCAAATGATATATCCATTAGGTTCTTTCTGGATAGACATACCGTCTGCGGAAACTGACTGGAAAAGCTCCATTATAAGGTATTACCTTCACACCCTTCCCCATAGATAGATAAAGATGGCAAAATTACATCCTCAGACAGAACGAACTGCTAGAGGTGATCATAATTTGGCAGTAGTTAGGCAATTGCTTTGGTATTGTTCTTAGTGACATTACCACAGATTTTACAACATGCCTTACCCTTTGCACAAATAAACAATGCTCCGTTAATGAGTAGCTTATTGACATGTTAACTCCTGTGTGTTAACTGTCCTTCCCAGCTCACAGCTATTGAATGCTATTCAGGACTCCTCTGCAAACAGAAGAAAAGCTTTCACTGGGGTAAGAGGGCCACATCGCCAGGTGAGATTTAGGCAACGAAACCTCTCTGGGGACCTGTGTCTGGAGGCCCGGCTGGACGAGCTCCTCATTCAGCAGCAGCACCAAATTGACCCCCTTCTCTCTGCTCACTGCTACCACTGTGCACTCTTCCCATCTGCTGAGGTCATGCAATGAACCCAGGTAGACGACACATACTAGCCAAAAATACCTATTTGTTTTGTTGTGGTTGTTATTTTCTTCCCTCACCTCCTGGCACTGTTCCTGTACCGGGTTTGCTGCATGGCTGCAGTGGCAGGAGAGAGAGCAATGGTCAGAGAGCTTCCAAACGTATTTACAACAGATGTATAGCTCTCATTGTTATCTCCATTTTATCAGACAGAAGCATTGAGAAACAAGAGTTCAAAGGACAGAGTTCAGGGTCTTGCCTTCTATTTTTAGTCCTTAAGTCATATTTTGAGAGCCTACTGTCAGGCGCTAAGTCACAGGGAGTTAGGTGGAAGTTAGGCTGCCTCCGTACAGATGTACTAGTGTCAGTCATTTGAGTCCCAGAGTAGTCAAAAGCCTAAGTCCACTCTGGAATAATCTTTTACCTTTACAGAAGCTCCCAGCACAAGTTCCCTCACCTTTCGTTAGACTAACAAACACAGGATTTCTCTCTTTACTCACAAGTGGTGTTTCCCTAAATCAGTGACTGCTCTGAGACTCTGATGACTCAGTTTACCCAAAGGACGTGATTGTATCCATCAGGCATAAGCAGGGATGCACAAGCCATTCCAAAATGCTTTTCCACAACATTTTTTCTCAATTTTTTAGTATCTCCGCAGTGCAAATTTTCAAATGGCATGATGGCAATAGCTCTCTGACCAAGCACTTGCCTACCTTAAGTTATCCAGGGGAATGTCTCCATTGGCTTCTGCCTCAAGATCGGTCTCTAGATCACAGTTGCTACTTTTCTAGATAGGTCAGCACTTGTCCATATTAGCGTGGCCCAGTTGCCACCCACAGCATCTCCTGGTGCCTTACCTGGTGACGCACGACACTGCTACACAACTCCAGATGGATAGGCTGTGGATTGCCTCTCTAATGTCTTCAGACGTTAAGAAGCTAGCGCTGACAGTCATGTCATTACACAGCGCTGCTACAACACTATCCTGTTTCACCTACTAAGAATATTCAGCAGAGCCCAGCAGACAGTACCATTTAAAGAGAACAACTGTTTTGTATCCATGTACATGAAGCTGTAGCTTTGTTACAATTTGATGGTGGTTCTACCATGTTCTTTGGGGCCTCTCAGGCTTCAAAAACACAGCCCAAGGGTAGGGTAAGATCAGGAACTGGATACCATTACTAGCAAGACATATATCTGAGTCTTTTTGTCCTCATATTTCCATCTGTCCTTTATATCTGCAATTGGGACAGCCTACTTTCCTAGAAACTGTAGAGAACATGCCAGGAATATTCCATCTTTACACACAAGTTAGTGTCCCTATGTCTTTTAATTGAAATCAGCATTGCTTCACTTCTCTGAAGATGTTAATGATCTTTATTAGAGCTGGGGTCATCTACTAAAGACAAATAACAAGTTTAGCCATATTTTGTAAATCTCTCCTCCCACTTCACTGATTCACTAGTATACTAGTGCATGTCTCTTGCATTAGGTTGTTCACATTTATAAATCTGAAAGTCAAAAACAACCTTGAAGAAGGAGATGCATGTATGCAGTTCCTCACAAGCTCTTCTGTGAAATCAGGCATGATGGTCAGGAACCATTTCAGTTTGAAAGGGTTTGAGATGACCGATTTCCTACTACTTTGTCCTAACCACGTTTTAGCAGCAGCATTAGTCCTACTATTACACGTGTACCTGCTTCCCTCTCCCAAGCTTCATCTTCTATCAGAACATCAAATAACGTAGTTATTTCTCTACAGTCAGGCTTAGAAAATGCTGCCTTTACTGCATCACTCATTTGTGACAAAATGAAGCTGCTAGAATAATTCACCACATACTTGGTGATCATCATTTCTGACCATCTTTCCTCTAAGTTTTCCCTGCTAGCAGTGAATAAGTCCAGTTTGTAGAAAAAACATAAACAATTTACAAAGAAGAGAATTTTAAAACAAAGTGAAAGAGTGCCATATATCAGCCCTGATACTTAAGTAGCCAGTAGAAATTGATACAGAAAGTGTCATGAACAGCATACATCTCCTGATGTTTTTATTAGTCAAAGCCAATGGCACAAAGCAGTTACACGGAATAATGCTGTCACAGTCATGTCAATATGAGGTTGCTACAACACATTTAAATTTCACACAGTGAAACTATTTTAGAGGAGGAAAAAGAAAATCATGCTTGTAACATAAAAACCAAGAAAAATACATTTGGTTAAAAACAGAAAATGGTCCCAAGATCTCAGGTCACTCAAACTGACATTAACAGAAAAACTTCCATTGACATCAGCAGGCTTTGAATCCCACTAACATTCCCTGACTAAGCTCTAAGATAGCTATCCCAGCTTAGTGCTCAAACAGAGGTTCTTCATTCTTCTAGCATACTTGTGGGTGAAGCATTTTCTTTTTTAAAATGTGCAAAATATAAATGTGTAACTGACTATGCCAAACTCTATACATAATAGAGCCAATCTTGGCTCATCAGCTTTAGACAGTGGGTTAATCACAAAGTGGATAGCGTGTGTGCTGGAAAAGAGGGGAGTTGCTACACACCTGAGTGCCTCTAGCAGCTGTTTGTGGAACCTGACAGCTTCCCAGAAAGCTCATTACACGTTTTTCTGGATTTGCATTTGGCAATGCCTGCTTTCTAGATAGCTAACTTATGTAAGCTGGAATTTGGACGACATAGCACTAATGGAATGGCTAAAACCACAACTAGGATCATGTGCTGCCAACACACAACGGAGTAGCCTCTGTGAATTTACTGAAGTATTGAGGAGTAAAACCTTTGCCACTACAGAGGGTCATCCTACCATTCTAACTATGGCAACAATCTAATGCAAAAATATGTTTTCTTGCCAAAAATGGAATATCAAAATCACAAATGATAAAATCATGCACCAAATTTAAAAAGGCATTTTTCCTTCAAGAAAGCAAAATCTCTTAATCAAATCTAAGTTTAATTTGAAGAGAGTTATTTCTGGGAGCTCAGAGATTTTCTTGAATTAATTTCTTATTTTCTTTTCAGGTGAATTGATGCATAATATTCCTACTCATCCTGGTGATGTACATTAACATAGGCAAATGTCCATTCTCATTCAGTGCTGGAGCCACTAGAGGACAGCAAAGTTCTAATATTTCCTAGCTAACAGAACAGCTTGTTCAGCTAAATTTCTATCCCATGCTGGGGAAGATTCATGAATCAAGTCTTTCTGCTAACTTTAATATATTGTATGCATTATTTAAAAAAAAAAAAAAAGAAAGAAAAAAAACCAAACCTTAGAATGTAATTCCTGTTTCATAGGAAACAAGATACAATGATCACTGAGAATGTAATTATTTCTTAGAACTGTAAGATATTTGCCAATTACTTCTATTTTTAAAGTACACTACTGATACATGATTAACAAACTTCTCTCTGTCCAGTGCATGTAAAAGATATTCTCCTCAGTGTCTTAAACTATCATGTTCAAATGCTGGTAGCATTTAGTAATGGGCATGATTCTACCACATTCAACTGGGAATGACAGGCACGGTCATCCTCTTTGTACACAGTTCATCAGGAGTCCCTGAGATACAAATGAGATACCCACTCTCCTCCTTACTGGCATTTTGGTCAAGAGTTCTTAATAAATGTTCCAGCTTATTTAAAAAAAAAAAAAAAAAAAAAGTTTGTATTAAAACAGTCTATTTATAGAACAGTTTTGAAATAGACCGCATCATTCCATAGGGGAAAAAGAAAAAAATCAGACTGTTTCAAAAGTTGGCAAATATGTTTTTAACTGCAAAATTTCAGATACTGGCTGGTTTCTGTCTTGATAGAAGCTAAGTCCAGTAAGTAATTCTATATCTCTGACCCGGGCGGTATGGAACTTCATTCTCTCTTCAACCCACATGGACTCAGACTTGCCATCCTTTTGAGACAGAAAAAGAAAAGCTTTTTTTACATTTTTTTTTCCCCAAAAATCAATCAGGAAAAGGTATTTTAGTGTTTTAACAAGACAGAAAGACAAAAGACTAAGACAGAAAGCTGTAACTTCCGGCAAACTTCTAAAAAACACCAGGAGCATTAGATTCTAAATACTTACAAGTTTGCCTAAATTGCTAGTGCTTATTATTACTTTCTCAAGTACACAGAACTTGCAACTACATCTGTGGTAGCAGGTGACGGGGAGGAATGCCATGTCAAGTCCGACATCTATGCACCATCTCTGGTGGTTATAAAGAACTACTGCTGAGAGCTGGGCTTGACTTGGCCAGTGCCTTGTGTAAGCGTTCTCTGGGGCACAGGTGATCTCACTTTCCAGGCTTTGTTCTGGTTCATATGGAGCACAGCCAACCCTTCCCATCACAGAGTGTGAAGACATTTTAACTGGAAACAACTGTTCTACTTTGGGAACATGTGTCCTCTGCTTTCAGGTAGACATGTGACCTACCACTGAACTTTCTTTGTAGATGACACATCTTCTCCCAGAAACCTTTCACCACTCTCAGCCATTAAGACTGGATATTTGTGCTATAAAAATTTATGCTTGTATCACACTGACTCTCTCAACACACTGACTCAGTTCCTCTAGCTATATACATTGCTTTATGAACAGGTAGCTTCAGTTTTCACATTGACGTATGCATACATATTTCAAAGTAACTCTGTTTATAGAAATATTGTCTTCCTTCAAGGATGCTGATATGATAAAACACAAACAGTTCAATCACTGATATCCGAGCAAGACAAGCTTGGGTTCTATATGGAACTTCAGTTCTATATGGAAACGGAACAGATTACTTACCGCGCAGCTTTCACTGTTGTCTTCTCGGTGAGGTACAATGAAAGGCAAGGTATCTAAAGACTCTTCGCACTCCAAAGGAGTTTCAGAAGTATTTTTACAGCTAGTCAGCACAATGAAGAAGTGAGTTGGAACTGGAACTTCTGAATTAGCAGGGTGTCTGAAATGCAGAAGAGCTTTCTGTATATCTACCAAATCATACGGAAAAGTGACACAGTAATCAGCTAAACTCTAGCAGATGTATTTTAGTAATCTGCGTGACCATTTAGCTTGAAGAAAATTTAGGCCTAGAAAGAAAACTCCAGCTGTTATGAAAGTTGATGGTATAGTCCAGATTAGAAGTTTGCTACTGAGATTTGGCTGATCTGAAAAAACGGTTTCACAAGGTATGAGAAGGAGAAAGGAGAAATTGTTATTTAAAAAAAAAAAAAAAAAAAAAAAAAGAATCTAGAGCAGAGTTGACAGTTCAGCTTGAGCCCATCTGTCTGATAGGTTGAAGCAATTTTGCTAACTGGAAGTAACTAGTGTATTTGTATTGACAACTTGGTAGGAAAACTGCAGACTCAGGAAGCATCAAACATGATACTAAGGATAAGCTCCTGACTCTTCCACTCCTAGAGGCAATGTCATAAGGTTTCAGGCTAACAGACATTACCCCTGAAACAGCTGCTTGCCTTACACTTTAATTTCAGGATACCACATTTCTAGTTTTTTTTTTTTTTTTTTTTTTTTTTTTTTTTTTTGGTCTTTGTGTTTGCTGTTTATCTCTTAGCTTTATAATTTTGTATCTGTTTAGGACCATTTGACTGTCTCTGTACTGATTCAACCTGTCAAGAGCCCCATCTTGGCAACACGCTTTTTTTTGATAACAATGATCACAACTTTGTGACTGCAGATGGAAGAAAGAAGCATAGCACTAGAATATGAAAGATTCTTACCTTTTCACCTTTTCTGGGGTATCATAGATCCCATCATAGTCATAATCAAACACAGGACCACTTACTACATTGACACCATTTCTGGCTGCAGCATATTCAGGTAGCAAGGTTTGATGGAAGTAGTTCCATAATACTGAAACACAAAAATGGAAGTGGCACACAACATCTTGGAGTAAAACTGCACAGAGAGTTTTCAGTAGAATACTGAAATACACAATAAGCTATGAAGCTAAATTATAGAGGCATTTATAGTTTTCCAAGGCTTCATCTAACTGAGCAGCAACATGCACCACAGTGTCTCTTGGTATTCCGGTCTCACAGGCATCCTAACCAGAGATGTGACTGAGGCACAGTGAGGCTCCCCCGTGAAACCCTTAGATTTACCTGGATCCTCTCCTTACTTCTATTAATTGTTAATTAATTGTTTTATATCATAGATATTAGTTCACATTAGGCTTTTGTGTAATGAGCCAAATGATTAGGAATCGTGACCTCACAACGGTGTGCCCTTTTTCCCAAGACTGATGCTCCTACTTCAAGGAAATTTTCACTGATACAAGGAGTCCATAGACTGGGGAGGTCTTAATTTACAAAGGCAGATGAATCAGGGATCCTTTGGTATGATTTGAAAGCAGGCAAAAATCAGCAGTTTTTCTGCATTCAAACATATACATTAATATTCAGAGAAATAAAATACCTTTAAATGCAGGATACATTGGCACAATATTGCTGGTAAGTAAGGCATCATAGTGAGGTTTCTTTGATTCTGTCAGAAAATCTAAAAAAAGAGAAAAGCAATCAAATGACTGGATTTATTACTTTAAGAGCATGAAAATGCCAACTGCACGCAAGTGTGAAGATCAGTCTAACAGTGCCAAGGTGGGGCTGACTTGACTGCCCTTTTCAAATATTACCTAGGTCTAAGTGCTAACATGCTGAATCAGGTCCTAAATGAAATAATCTTATCAGCAGCAACTGTAATTGCACTTGTCAGATACAAAATGGACACATTTCTATGAGATTTAAAAAATCAGCACAGGCTTTTGATTTTCATCCTCTTCAAAATTTAAGTGCAAAAGTATGAGCTCTATCTGAACTTTGCAAATTATGTTTTTCCACTACTCACTACTTTATGCAGTAAAGTCAATGTAAGAGGCTCCCCAACCAAGTCAGCAACAGTGCACGTACAGTTTACTCCTAAATGTTTCTAAATACTTCTACACAACTAAACATTTTTCAAGATGTCTGAGAAACAGATTTACATTCTTCAGACCAAACACTGAATCATTTTACTGAAGACCACATGTGGTATACAGTAGTATATTTCGAATATCAAACAAACCTGTCAAGGTTGTTTTTAATTTAAGGAAGCATCCTTTAATTTCACTTTGGAGAGTTCCAACTAAGGCCTGTCATAAAAAGCAAATTTGCAATTTGCTAATTTGTCAGACTCGTCTCAATGTATACTCATTTCTTCCAGTTTCTTCTGCAAGATGTCATTTTTGAAATCTGACATGTTAATAAACTTTCATGAAGTATAAAGGACCTTGAGCATCCTGCAGTGTTTCTCATATAATAAAGTGAGCTGCCAAAGGAAGTGCACAATGTAGCCGACAATTCAGCAATCACTGATTCCTTCAGCTAATTAGCGGGAACATTGGAATTTATGTAAGATATGTTATATGTTAGATATATTATAGAAGTAATGTATTTACTTGGAGGAGAGAGGAATCCATAAGTTAGACGAGGATGATTGTTGTAAAATGAGCATGTCTGGTTATGATTAAAAGGAACACGAACATCCTTGTATAAGCAGCTGGAAGTATCTTCTGTAGCAGAAACCCATTTGTCCTATTGAACGAGAAGGAAGGAACATTGGTAATATGAACAGCTGAGTCAGTAATTCTCTAGTATGGGGGGATATCTAAACTCTAAATATTTAGCTGCAATTGCCTTTAACAGTATGAACAGACTTAACAGTAAGGTCCAAAAACTGACTCCATAAACAAATCCTATCCCATTTATTTTATAAATAAAGCAAACAAAAATGCAAAATTTTTGCTGAGATGGGGAGAATTTCTCCTTCCAGAAGGAAACCCAGATGTGCCAGTAAGACATCTTTGGTGTGAGGGAAGAGCTGTAGTGGCAAAGTAAATTTGCAATAGAGGATCTTATTTTTTATGGAATATTTCAGATCTGATCTAAATATACCTGTTCATTCAGGAATGAGAATCAGAGGCAGCCAGATGTGGTGCTAGCCATTTCTATCCACTGTGCAAATAGCTACAGAAACTGGTTGCTTCATGTCACTAATCTCACAAAATATCCTGCCACATAAACCTGATTTACTTAAAACAGTAATTATTTAAAATTTACAGCTCCCAAGTAATCAAACCAAAAACTTTCCTATGCCATTTTAATGTTTTTTAAAATGTGAATATGGCATCTAAATTTTCTAAGAACGGAAAAAGTAACCTGAAAATATTTCATTCACAAGATCAGTGTTCTGCATGAATATTGCATACACACATTGTAGCACAGGTTAAGGATAGCAAAGGACAGATTTTTCTCCATCAGCTTCTCTTTTTTTCACCAAGATGATTTTCTGATAGAACAACTGGATCAAGGCATGAATGGCTCCCGATACCCCAGAAATCAGGTCTTCCAAAGAGCCTTGCCATACCATGAACACTGCTTTGAGACCATGAAGACTGTTTTGGGACAAGACTTTAAGGATAGCACTGGCAGCATGTTGTAACAGAGCTACATGACCAAGCAGGCTCATAGGGCCTCTGTGTCAATGGTTGTGGCTACAAGGGGTTCACGGGCTCCTCACTGATCCTGCTTGGTTTTGGAAGTAAAACTGCAGCAAGCAAAAGGAAGGAGTCAAAGCCAATCCTTATTATTACAGTGACAGCAAGAGAACCTCATACAGGAATCCTCTTTTTATCCCCTGTGGTTCTAGCAGTTCCCTGGGAGACAATACCATGAGCAGCAGAAATAGGCATTTAGGAATAACTGTCATTCCAACTTTTTCCTTTTCAAGATTGTTTCTAACTCTCCTTCAGATACTCACCTCTCTGTTAACAGTGTATGCACTCCACAGAGACATCTTATAATCCTTGCTGTATCCACTCACATAATGGTGATGGTAAAGGAGGCAGTAATTAAGTCTCTTCTGCAGGACTCTGGGCCGCCCAAAGGGCAAAGCACGTTTCTCTATTTTCTTATCTGGAGCAGAAATAAGCATTTGTTGCAAGTTCAATAGATAACAGTTGTTAAGCGACTTCCAGTTCCATACACCTAACTCTTGCCCTAATTTCCAACTACCAAACAAAGAAGTTAAGGCAATGAAAATGAAACAAAAAAGTTTCAGTCTTATATCAAAAGTGTGATTCCTGGGATAGAGCGTTAAATGACATTTCAGTATAAAGTAAAATAATGATATCTGTCATATAAACTTGTATTATGGAACTGACTTCCTTATTTAAAATATTTTGTCATTTAAAACAGCAGATGAGTAAGTTGCAAAGTTAGTCTTAACTGATTTTGTGCTTTGATTTAAATACTTAATGCGGAGGCTACTTTCACTTAATGATTAGGTTGGACAGTAAGCAATTGATGTGATTTGGAATCTGTCAAAGGCCTATTTTAGTGCAAACCAAATGTTGTATATGAATGACATTTAAAGGATTAAGAACTCTAGAGATCTAAGTGAATAATATAGTAATATAGTGGTTAGATTTTCAGATGTGCATGAGCTTGCTTTAGAATAACTGTCATAATCAAAAAGCCTTTCTTCTTCCTCTCCCTGTGGCGTAGACCAAACTTCTCAGGAAATTCTGCATACATCAGAAGGAATGTGCAGATGTTTCATGTATGATATCACCCAGTGCAGTTGCGCAGATGTGCAGACAGATGCACAGGGTTTCTGGCAGACTTGTGTCTACGACATTGCCTGCTCACTTTCACTGGCCAACTGCTGCACCCGATGGAGGAGTCAAGTCTTTTTAAAAGACTTTAAAATTGTACCAGAAAGAAGCTACATGAGATCAGAACAAGGGGAAGTTGTTATACAGAAGCTGAAGAGAAAAGCAGATTTAGCAAGAGAATTACTTTAGGGTCAACACCAACTTTAAACATTAACTATAAAAAAACTGTAAGTTAAAAAAAAGGAAGTCAAAAGAAGCACATGTTCTTGCAATCAAATGCTGCAGTCAAGAGACATCAGCAAGAAAAATCAGCCTTTCCCTCCTCCTCCCCCCCCCAAGACAGTTTGCAGTTTCATGAAAAGACTCAATATTTTAATTTTTGACAGCTGGAAAAAAACAAGAAGTAATGTTTTCAAGCTTCAAGTTATCTGATGTAAACTAAAAGCTCCAAGGAAAAATAAATAGCACATCATGAAAATATTTCAAAATAATACTTATACCACTTTTCTGTTGAAAATGCCGAAGTTTTTAGCCCATTGTTATATGACTGGAATCATAAAGAAGGTCACCAAGGCCTTCCAAGTATATTTTCTATTAAATAAAAAACTATCATCCAATTATGTAGTTCTACAGTTTCAAGGCAATTAGGTACCATTCTTTCCTCTTAAAATAATGAATCTTTGAAATTATTTCACAGTAATTCCACACCACAAAAAATGTCAAGATTGTGACATTTATTTCTCTACTGATGAGACAAAAGGCTGACATTTACTTTAATGAAACTACACATGTAGTTAATATTTCATTGCTTTTATAGGATGCTAAGCTATGAAAAATCAGTAAAAGAATATGCATATAAAGGTTACTAAAGCTAAGTAACTATAAAGAACATTTAGACTGGTTACTTGAATTCTTTCATCTGTGATAAAACCTTTCTTTTCTCCTTAGCAAATGTACTGTACATGCAGTTTAAAAGCAAATTTCTACTACTAAGAACAGTATTAAGCCTGTCACTGATGATCCAAGCCAAATTACTGTCTTCAAAACATTTGGGATTGGGCCTTAAATTTTTATTTCTTCAAAAGGGAACTAAAATCATTATGTGCCATATTTTGCCATATTTTGCCATATTTTTTCAGGGCTGGATTTGGGAAGACACTGAGGCTTCCACCTATTTATTAGGAGACTGTCAAGTTCGGGAATTACTTCCATGATTCCATCTGAAGGCAGATGTTTCTGTATCTTGCTAATTGGATTCCATTTTGTTGTTCTCATGAGTGTTGCAACATTGAAAGAATGATTTTATAGCAGTTCTGGGACACATTTTAAAACAGTGTCCTGCTGTTCATGGAAAACATTCAAGAAAATTCTAAACCTCTTTTTCTCATGCCAGGACAAACTATGCAAATCAACAGAAGCCTTAAATTAGTCCTGAATAAACAGCAACTGTTTGATTCTGTCTCCAGCTGGCACATAACTGCAATTCTTAATAGCGAACTACAGTTGCCAAATACAGAATTTATTTGCATAAGAAGCAACAAGGTTTTATGAACAAACACACTGCAAGGTCTGTATCAGCTTTCTGAGAACATAATCATCTCGATTCCATCTTTTTAGATATTACCACTACGTTCCATTTTTACTTAAGAGTTTTCATGATCTACTTGAGATCTTACCTTCTCTGTGCTAAGAATAGTACATTGTTTTATGACTCATGAGCTAATCTGCAGTCTTAAAAGATATACACTCTTATCTTACAAGCTGCAGCTCAACCATGCCACATGTATAATCACAGGAGTGAAATGCAGCATAATTAAGTAAAATCTGAAATTGTGGCTCATTTGCCACTGCTACACCATGAAAAATAATCTTTAGGCCTCACAGAAAATAGGTCATCATCATGATGTCAGTATTTACTGGGATTTCTCATCAGACACATTGATGTACACCACTTTGATTCGCATGCTGGAATGCTCATTACCTACTGCTAGAGAATTCAAATGCATCAGAACACATGTGACAAATATACATGCATGAAGATAAACATCTGTTTTAGAACAAACAGTTCAGTAGGATTGTATTTGAACCACTAATATATATCAGAGCTACAGTTTTAGTGAATAGTTTATCTGAGGTACTTGAGATGTTGACACATTTAGACATCGAACATCTTATATTTTTAATCATTCGTATATTTTTGTTATCTTTTTCTTTTACCATATGAAATTCTCACCTTCTGTTGCACTAAGATTTAAACGCTGATGAAAATCCCTTCCTGGTAAGCCCTAAAATTATAAAATAAAAAAACACCGAGATTAGACTGCATCTTTTCCAAAGCACATTACCAGCCATTATTATGCTTGCAGTAAAGCAACAAATGTAACATGGCTGCCTTGCAAGTTAACTGTATTTGGAACTCCCACTGATGTCTACTGGAGATGAGCCATGGGGAATTTGCAGAATCTTTTTTGCCACAAACAAATCTACAGTCTTGAAAACCACAGCCCAAAACCAACACATTTACAGAAGGGAACTTTCCACATAACTCAGTGAAGGAAGCAAGAACTTAATGCTTTGCCAACAAAGTCTGCTTCTGAAGCGTTTTCCAAGCTCTTCACAGCTGAACATGACTTTACACACAGGGAAATGGAAAAAATGAATGGATAAATGCAACTAGCCTGAGCAACCCATGCAAAGATCTGAGTTTGATACCACTTAGTACTCAGTGAGAACCATGGCAGCAAAGTTACAGGGTAAACAAACAGCAGAAAACTCCCAGTTTCACTGTTTGCATACAACACACCCCCCTGCTTGCACAACGTCAACCACTTCAGTACTCACAGCAGTCTTACAGGAGCAGTCAAGGCGCAGTGAAAAGGTGCTTTGTCCCACAGCTGGGCATTCGGAAGGAGGGCTTATTTCTTTGGGATGGTGGGGGGTGTAAACGGGGTTCCTTAAAAGATGGTTTAGGCGGCCATGAGTTCCATTGTTTGGGGCTGGTTGCAAATCAAGCAAATCTATGAAAGAATTCATAAAACATTAACAAAATGAAACAGGTCACCCTGCTGCATTACAGTTTAAACAGTGATTACAGTTATGGATGCTTACAGGTACAGGACAGTCAATAATGCTGCACTGCTTCCTATTCATATCAGCCTAAAGAGAAAGCAATATAATCCCTTTAATAGGAAGCATATATGTTCTTAGGTAGGGTTCAGAATGGCCATTAGGCTACTTGTAAGGAAGGACAGAACAAGCACAAAAATGCAAGAGGCTTACATCTAATGGCAAATGCACGTGCAGCATCTGACTTTACAGTAGCGAACAGAATGTGAATCTTAGGCACGTGAAGCCAATGGCTAAGTAACAATTAAGTTTTAGAGGTGTTTTTTCAACTACCTGGTAGTTAATGCATAAGCCTCAGTTATTAATTATCACTACAGAATAAAGTCAAAAGAGGCAGAACAGAGATTCTATTTGTCATTTAGGTCCAACGTGTTAATCTTCAAAATCTGCAAGCTGGATCTAATCATAAACACATCTCAGAAATGCTAAATCTCTGACACAAAAGTTACTCAAGGGTCTAAAGATGTCTTCTTCAGAAGTTTTCATGATGCTGAATAGATTGAGCCCTATCTCATGCTTAATCCTGACTAAAATTCATGGATTTGTTGTTCCTCCTACTCGCACTCATACTAAGCCTATGAAATAAAATGTTTGCAACACTCCTCTCATGCAGCTGATGAAACCGTCTTTTATCCCAAAACTTGGTAGCCAGATCACTCACCTAGAGCACAGGAGTTCAGAGCTGAACTTTCCTTTCTCTGTTTGTGAGCAGAACACAGCACTTTCTGCACTGTGACACTCTGAGGCAGGTTAATGTCATTCCCACCAGCCAAAGCTGTTTCACTTTGAGAAGGAGAGCAAGGCAAGATTTCTAATCCTAGCAGTTCCTGCTCAAGTGAATGCATCACATAAAACAGTGAAAAATGAGAACAAAACCTAGAACTCGGGTCCCAGATTGAACGGCTAAACTACATTATTTAACTTTCTAGCTTTAAATGCAGAGTGTCCCAATATTCACAGTGCCCCAGAAAACATTAAGACTGGCACTTTGGACACCCTTTTGGGAAACATGAGTTGAAATTCCCTGAGTCAGACGAGACAATCAGTCACACGTATCTGGTGCTCGCACCTCGAATGTTGAGATACTGCATAAAAATGAGACAATCTCTCTTCCCTAGCTACATTTTGCTAGAAGACCCAGTCAAGCACTTCTGTAAGGATCTTAGGGCCCCAAATGACATGTGCAAGAAGGTGCCTTCCTACAGTCCAGGAGACACCCAAGCCTTGGGAAAGGAGAAGGTTTAATAAGTTGTCTTTCCTCTTAATTTTCTAGCAGTTAATGTGCAAGCTTTTGCACACTATTCTTCAACTCTTTCCACGCATGATGGAGGAAATCTAGACCTCTGTGACTGCACTTGAAATAGATAATCGGACCTGCCACTGAACTTCCTTCACCACACTGGCAGTATGGACTCTACCCCTTCCATGCATCGCATACAGGAGAGAACAGGGGAGATTGAAAAGATTTGAAGAAAATCCACCATACAAAGCACACAGGGATGTGAGACACAGGCTTTCTGGCAATGGACTCTGTTTTTCATTCCAGCAAAGAACTTATATTGTTTAAACATGGAGTACCTGAATATTGCCACTGATCTCAAACATGTGCAGTGTTCCCATTAAGTGCTTTCTGGATCAAATCTTTTGGTAATACTTCTGTCTCTCACAGAAGCAGATGTTAGAGCAAGTATGGACCCTGGCAAGAGACAGAAGGATGCAGGAAATAATGGGAAACAAGTGAAGACCTCAAGGGGAATAAATGAAATCAGAAAGTGAGAGAGCGCGACATGATAGACCTTTTTGAAAAACATGAAATACAGGAATAAGGAAAAGGGACAGAGAAACAGGGAGTAAGGGACATTGCATTCAAGTGGAAAGTGAGGAGAGCAGCAGGGTGTCTAAACTGCAGGAAGAAAAGTCCCATCTCAGTGGCAGTAAACTCTACTGTGACAGAAAATAAAGTGAGAAACATCTATCTGATAAAATTTGTATGTGGAAAGTGCTGTCAGTGAGTATCAGGTACACCAGCAGACTGCATGAAGTAGAAATTCTACACTGTACAACTACGAATTCTACAGCAATGCCTTGTAAGTATAAAAACAGCTTACTACAGATTAGTGCAGCTATACAACTGAAGAGGCAACAAGCTTTACAATAAGACTCAAGCCACGGGACTACAGACTAACAAATGAAAAGCTTGCAGTCCAAAGACAAAAAAGAAGTCTATTTGAGACAGCTGTGGTATTGAACAATAAGAACAGACAGGGAAACATCCAAATCTAGTATTAAATCTAGTATTAAATGATAAAATGCAATAATTGAACAAGTGACACAGACAGTGATGAATTTGGGAGGAGGTTAATTACATGGATCAAGTAAACAAAAATTAAAAACCTGCATTTTAATTAAGTAAAGGTAAAAAATTATATAAATCAAGTAACTAAAAATTTAAAACAAGATAAAGAAAAACAGTTAAGAAAATACCTGACAGAATGTACAAGGAATTGATCAAATGTGCTATGGGGAAGAGGGGGACACATGACCCTGTCATTCTGGAAATAAGCTGCCTAGCAGGTGAACCCATACTCCTTATTGTGCTTGTTATTTATTGCACTGCCCAAAATAAGGTCACCTGAACGATTAATTTAATGCTGAATTGAGTGATTAATTTAATACCAAATTAAGTCTTTCATTCAAAATGAGAAAGGAAAAACCTTGTCTTGATGAAAGAGCGATTATGAATTAGCCAGTTGTAATAATGGCTAGGAAAGTGTCAGTCTTGGAAAAACCAGAGTCTGTGGAACACAGATAGCAACCAGTGCAAGAGACAGCTATCAGGAGTGACAGGTATAGCCCAGTCATCTGTTAGCCCTTTACAAGTTGGATATTTCTCAGAAATAACAACTTTATTTGGGAAAAATCAGCAGTAAGCCTTAAGGGCAAATTTCTACAAGCACTTAAATGTTCATTTTAAATTATTTTATAATGTCCTAAAGATTATGTTTTACTGAACCGTACTTACTGAAAAAGAAAGAAGAATGTACTTACCACACATCAAATTATAGACTTCAATATTTTCAAATGGATCAACTTGAGTATGAAACTTGAATCCCGGACCAAAGCCAATAAATATAGCCTAGGATTTACAGAGAAAAATGAAGTGGAACTATTTTTCAAACAGGTTAAAATGGAATATCCTCATACTCTGACAGAGTTTTCTTTAAAGAACTTTACACTTTAATAACATAATATGGATTAAGTCAGAAGGAGATCTTTCTTAAAAATAGAATTTTTTTTCCAATAAAATATCTAATCATAGGAATTTTAAAGAGGTTTGAATAATATGTTGAAAAATAGCAGCAAATAAATATTACGAAACTTCATTCTGACTCATTGTTGCCTTTAAAAGTTGACTTTAGTCATTTATGAAGTTCCCTGCTCTCTTCCCCGCTTTTGAGAAAATAGAAATAAGCTTTCTTAAAATTAAATTACTTTAAGAGATTTAATAGAAAATGTTGAGCCAAAATAACTATCATTTTCCTGTCCTGTAAACAATTTGAATGCCTTTAATCTGAGGCTGCACAAACATTTGTTGGTGGTGATGCTTTAAATGCCTTAAGCTTTTGCAGAGTCACAGCTCCTAGCCCTGGCCTGCAGCTCTTCGTTCTTCTCTTTGCAGGAAGGGATCTTCCAGAGCTGTGCTGGCACAAGCAATGGTATAGCCATACAGCAAACCTGACCCAGCAACTTAGACAGGGGGAAAAAAAAAAAAGAAAAAAAAATTCTGGCTCTTTTTCATCTGGTTCAGTTCCTTGACATGCTTAACTCTGCGGCCACAGAAAAGCTTGCACCAGCAGACAGAGGGATCTGTGCAAATTTGAGAATAAGGAGGCAAGGCAGCAAGCACTTCTACTCAACTGCGGCCAAGATGATTTTTAAACTTACCCCGAAATATTCCTTTTTTTTTTAAAATTGTTTTATTAGTGAAACAAATTACAATGGATGTTTTGCATTCTGCAACAAAATCCATCTTCCTGTTATGATCTTAAATCTCCGCAAACAATGCTATTTTCTTAGATTACCTATATATGTGGAAGAGGCTAAACTCAACTACAACTTCTTTGAGTTTTAAGCATACGACAGGCAGCTGTCATTCAATAGCTACTGAAATCAAAGTCTGTAGGGTAATAATTTTTTTAAAGCTAATTTACACCATTTGAGGCAAGAACATACTATCTCAGTTTTGCTGAAATATCCAATTATACTATATAAAATTATGCCAGTATAATGCTAGCCACAGAAGGATAAATCATACCCTTTTAAAACCAAGTAGGAGTGCTGTGAACTCACAGTCCCAAATCTGGCATAAACTCAACCCATTGAAAAAAATCAATGCACAGACAGTAACAGAGAGAAAATATAGTACAATATATTATAATAATATATTTAGTATACTTTAGTATACTAAAATATACTAAATACAGTACAATATATTATAATAATATATTTAGTATACTTTAGTATACTAAAATATACTAAACTGGTGACCATGTGCTATTTTTAATGCATTATTAGGTACCTTACCATCAGACTTTACATTGTCAAATCAGGGGAGAAGGGTAGGTCTGGAAAACTGAAGAAAACTATTTACTAAAGTCTATCATTAACTAAAAGATACTACATGATTTTACAAAACGTGGAGAAAAAAAAAAAAAAAAGCTTCTAAAATAGAACCCTTATGCTTTACTTGAAATATGTCTTTTTATGAAATGTATTTAAATGAATTTTTGAATACAGAATTAGATGGGCCTCACTAAGGATCTCAATATTTCCCAATCCTGTGTTTAATGTACTATAATTCTGTCCTTTCCCCTTCTAAATCTCCACTAGGAGATTTGGAGGACTCTGTTCTTATTTTTAAGATGACTGATATGCTCTCTATTGAACATGGCTGCCTCAAAGCACTGTTACCTATTTTACCATGAAATAGCAGAACTGCAAATTTGGAAGGTCATTTAGTCAGCCTTGGTTAGACACAAAATCAATATGAATGATACTATTTCTGAAAGGGAATCCCTATAGGGAAGTTCCACAGTCTTCCAAGGGAAACTCTTTTACTCTTTATTGGCTAAACAGCAGAATGAAAAGTTTTCTCACAATCAAACTAAGTCTTCTTTATGGCAGCTTTAGCTTGTTATTTCTTGTCTTGCTGGACACAAACAAACAGGAGAGCCTTTGGCAGCCAGGGCGCTGACTGGCTAGCTCTGCTGGGAAGAGCGCAGGGGACCTAGCAGAGAGCAAGCTGACCGCGAGCCAGGAGGGCGTCCTGGCAGGCAGGGCAGCCCCCAGCATCCCGCGCTGGCGGAGCAGGAGGAGATCATGGGAAGTGAATATTCTCCTCTGCTCAGGCACTCGTTACACACCTAGATTCGGCAGCCCCAACACAAGCAAGACATGAATAAAAAAGTTCATCACAAATGCAGCAAGGGGTGAAGATAGTTGGGGGCTGAAGCTCCTGCCCATGGAGGCGAGGCTGAGGGAGAAGGGGTTACTCAGCCTGGAGAGCGGCTGTGCCAGGGGGAGTCAACAGCGACACCCTTAGTATCTACAAAGCAGTCACCAAGACAATAGAGCCAGGTTTTTGACTGTGCTATGTGGTGGGAGATTGAGAGAAAATGGGCATAAACTGAAATGACTGAGGCTCATGCTGTGTTTAGAACACTTTTTTTCCACCATGAGAACTGCTAAACAGCAGAGCAGGCCGCCCAGAGACATTGCACAGTCTTCCATCCTTAGTGATTTTCCAGATTGAACTGGTCAAAATCCTCGACAACCTGGTCTGACCACTGCTCACTGCCCTGAAACAGCAGTTAGTCTAGAGAATTCTGAGAGGTCTCCTCCCACCTGAATTCTCCTATGAGTCCTCTACTTGAAAACTATTCTTAAGTTGTCTCTTCCTGTTTTTAACGTGAAAGGAAGACAACTTGGCATGTGTCTTTATGCACTCACTTCGCACAGTCGGGCCAACTCCAGGGCAAGTTTTGCTGATTTTTTGCCCAACAGTTATCATAACAGAATTTTTCCTATGCTGGTAACAACAGCAGTTATCAAGGAAATAAGAGAGGGAACAAAAGGTCTCAGGTCTTGCAGGTCTCAAAAATCCCAAGTCCCAACAATAGCATTCAGAAACAATGTCAAAAATAAGAGCTAGCATAAACATTCAAGACTCACCTGCATACTGGGGAAGCGATTGTCTGATCCATGGAATCCACCTCTGCAATTTTTAATCTCCAGTGGTCTCCTATTAAAAATTCACAGCTTATATAACTCACCACAATTAAAAAATAAATTAGTATAACTTATATTCAATGATGCACTGTTTGTCTGACTAAAAACCTTCCAGGGGCTTATTCGTAAGCAACAAAATATTTAAGCACTGGAAGAGAATGCCTTTAAAACAGAAAGACGCTTTTCACTGCAGATGTTATCTCTGCAGAATTCTCAGGTGCCCATGCTAGAGTTGTTTTTAATCAAGTATCAGATAATACATGAAAAAAATGTTTTTTTCCTCAGGATTTTAGGATTAAAATAGCTTGCTCTTCAGATAACAGGTTTTCACTTCACCACCATCTGCACAACAGAACTTTGTTTTATATTATACAGATATTTTCTTTTATATTGTTAATGAGCATTGTAATTTACAGCATTCAGTTGAGGATCTTACACTGTAATAAAAATAGTGTCTGATATATGTCTTGCTTAAATGTGTGCAGTTACAGAAACTCAAGCCAGACTTGCATGATTTGCACATGTTTTCAGCACTGTACAGCAGGATGCATTCAACATATGGGCCAAAAAAGAATATTATGCAATAAAAGAACTAATTCTCTATCCCTGGGGTACCACACTTTGTACCCCAGAGGTATACAAAACTATAATACAGCGTATGCCATCACTCTGGGAGTTGTAAGTGTATTGATCAGAATGCATATGGCAACTAGAGACATTATGTTCAACAAGCTCAATGTATGCTTGATATATACAACACTCCCGAGTGACTCAAGCAGACTACTTACACAAATGCTTAGCTTTCATGACTCTCTTTGGAAGTTCCTTAAAGTATGGTAAAATGTGATCAAGGGTCTGACAAAGGGGGATCTTAGTTTCTGATATTTGTGTCTTAAAACCTGCCATTGCCTGCATAGTCTGCAGAGAAAATATCCATAACTGAGTTTAGAGCTGTCCATTGCAGATCCTTCCCTACCAGCTGCGGGGAAAAGTGCACATTATTTCTCTTTGCAATGTCCCTTCACTTCAAGTAAACAAAAACAGGCTCCGGTAGGTATAACTGAGCTCTAAGCACTTGGAGTAAAAAAATTTTGGGAAAACAAGAAATTCTTGGCCATATCATCAGTACTGAAAATGGTAACTTACCTAGCAAGCTGCCACTGGGAATCTAAATAAAAATGTACTGGTTCAATTCGGTCATTACTGGCAAAATGAAAACGTTTTGGAAGATGCTGCTTCATATATGCTTTGAAAGGCTGATGTGGGTCCATGCACTGAAATGTTTAAATTAAAATGTAGAACATACTTTTAATCCAACTTATCATGCACAGATCTTATAAAGCACTTCAACTGAAAATCATTTGCAACAACTTTCACTTAAGACAATGGGAATCTATCACGTGTGGAATCATGTTGTCTGCCACATAACTATGAATTGGTTAAAAACCAAACTCACTGGTTTTGCATTTAACTGTTATTAAGAGAATAATACCAGATTACAGACACCATCCACCCATTTCTTCTTATAGCCTATGATTCCACAGAATCTAACAATATTGCTCACAGTTAATAAAGTATTAGACTAACAGAACACCAGTGTGATGCATTCCAATGGTAGGAGACTATCCACGCTGAGAATGCTACAACTTTAAAAAGAGAAGGTTACGGACACAGGAGTTTTAGACTGATCACTCTAGGACAGATTTTTCCCTCACTAAGATTTGTGAATAATGATAATAAAAATAAATAAATAAAACCTCAAGGGTAATAGTGGAAATTTGAAGTAATCTATAAAAACTGCATAGTTCCCACTGATGGCAGTGTGTGCACAGCTAAAGGGATCTAACACTGTGGTGCAGGGATGAGAACAGTGATCAGCTGCGAACAGAACAGAAGCTATCTCCTTAGGCTAGCACTGAAAAAGAAAAGATATCACCATTCTCTCTCAACATTGCCTTTCAAAAACGTGTAAGCAAACGCTTGCCTAAAATGTAGCTGCATTTTACATTCCCTTGGCCCTAGACCAGTATGGTCCAGATACACAAGAAGTGCAGCAGGGCACAATGTAAGCTGAGAGTAGGTGAAAAGAAATGAAAAAAAAGCCCTAGTTAACGCACAACCATGGATAGCCATATGACATCTTATTGATGTTAATTTTGACCTTCCTTTCCCTCATGTACAACTGCTGTTACCTTTTTTTCTTGTTGTTTTGTTTTACTGTATTACAAATGAAAGGTCATTGATCCGAAGAAGTAACACTCAAGCCTACATGTCATTTAAGTGGCCTAGCAAATGGTTTGTACTGCAAAATACCTGTAGAGTGTCAGAAGAAATTAAGCTAGAATGACACATAAGGCTATACTTACTGTGAGGTTTCTGACAATGCCTTCATAATTAACTGGAAGAATCATATGTAAGAATTAGTCACCTAAGTTTAAAAAAATCAAATGTAAAATGAAAGCATTCTAATCATACTTATAGCTTAGCTACAAGCAATTTCTAAATCTAAGAAAATTATTTTACAGGAATGAAAATCATGTGGAGCAATACAAGCAATCACTAAGCTGACAAGGTATTGCTTTTATGAAATTTTAGTTCAGAATCAGAGTATCAGACCAGAGTCTCTTCTCTCTTTGGTTACCTACTTAAAACTTTAAAATTATCTATTTTAAATTTACCTAAAATTACTACCTATATTAGCTACGGTTTGAAAAAGAATCTGAAATGTCAGTATTCACCAACGAGGTACCTAAATGCTGTGTTAATCAAAAGCTTGTTCCTCTTGCTTACTAATAAAACTGAACCAAAAGAAACAAACAGAACCACCAGGAAAGCAGTTCTATCTGGCAAGCATCCTCACAAAGGTAGCCAACTGCAAGTTATCCAAGATTCACAAATGCTTAGACGCAAGCCAAAAGGCACCATTACATCATTTAGTTTGACAGTTTGTATAGCACAGGCCATTACATTTCACAGTTATCCTGCCCTGAGCTTGGAATTCAGTGCTCGACTTAAGTACTTAAGACTATACGTGCAGTGGAACCATTAATAATTCCTACACAGATACATACAAGGCTACAAAAACAACCAGGCTACTTCATGAAAACAATGCATGTTTCAAAATGAACAAACACTCCGCTTCTTCACTTCCTCAACTTGTTTCTCCAGGGAGAACCTAGAATTGCATTTGTTTCAAGTGCTTGGAATACAATCAAACATTACAGTAAACAGTATTTAAAGTTTATTTAAAGTGGGGGGTAGAGTTTTAAGGGGGTTGCAGAACAGAAATTTAGACAGAGGGAACTTTTACAAAAGTTAAAGGCTATGTTCAACATTTAAAAAACAACCAAACAAAAGCTCCTACAGGCATTAAATGTTCCCCTGAAACAGGACTGCATAATGAATCAAAGCCTAACACTCACTAGAATTGATTGATTTTTACTCGGTTGTTCATATCTTATTGACTCAAATGTTTTGCCATCAGGCCAGTAAGACAAATCCATATTTTAATAGCCAAGAAATAATCATAATAATCATAAAACATTCCTCTAAATCAGAAATACAGTAGCTCTACATATACATTCCTAAATCAGAAAACAGGGTGAGACATGAGAGGGGATTTGCGGGCTACCTTGTCTACCAAGCACCTGAATCAAAGCAATGCCACTAAGAGTGCAAGAGCATATATAGCTGGTCATTCTGAGGCAGCCTGAAAAATCAAGTTCTAGGCATCAAGTACTGGCATTTCCAGACCTGCAAAGTCTAATGGTCTTTAAAAGCATGGCAGCACTCTCAGGGCTTCCCCTTTTATCATGGTCAAGATTGTCCCTCATGGACATTCGCTCAAGTATACTTGAACACGTATTGAATATGCACATCCCAAGTTTGTTTTCAGAAAACATTAAACTGTATAAGCAAGTAACAAAAATTAGTTTAGCAACTACATACAAGAGAAATACTCATCTGGAACATTATTAGGTCTTAAGCGAGCAGCAGGGCCAGGTATTATTAGGAAATCTTGAACATTGTCCAGATAGGTGTTCAGATATGCAGTTTTTCTACAGCTCCCTGCTTCCATTCCTGCACAAGAAATTTTATTTTTTTTAAATATGGGAGTACTGGTGTGAAGTAGTCTTGCTGAGGAGACGTGTAACTTAAATTGTAGAAAGCAGAAATATAATTCATGCCTATCATTTTTTTTTCTTAATGAGCAGTCCCAAGTTCTGATCCAGGGAGATCAAAATACTCATATGCATGGACGAAAACAAACAAAACAATACAGAGATACACAATTAGACATTTCTTCAACCCAGAAAGAAAGATGCTCCAAATGAATAAATGGATCAGTATTCTTCTCTGAAGGGGAAAGAATCATATCAGCCTAAGAGCAGCAGTAACGCTAACACCAAACATCCATTTAATCTGATGTCTAGATAAATACATACTAATAAGGGCAGGTATGGCCTGATCTTTCCCCCTGTATTCCTTATCAGTTCCTAGGAGTCAAAGGGGCTTCCTGAGTTGGAAGCTGTATTTGAACTCTTATGTTTGATAGTCACGTGACAAAATTACTCTCCATTAATTTCATAAATACTTTTTAAACCCAAAGAGATGTTTGTTCTGGCTCACACTCAATGTCAATGAGTTCTGGAAATCAATTTTGTGCTGCATGGAAATGTGCTTACATTTTGTAAGGAAAAAAAAAAAAAAAAGGCAAAACAAGAACGCGATTGATAAAATATGTACATTTTTATAAAATATAGAAAAACAATTTCAGAAATAAACTGAAATTTTATATTCATAGCTTTTCAATTATAAATAAAGTGATTTTTGAAAAGAATGTGGCCTTTACTTTTATTTTTCAGTAACTCACAGCCTATCATTGTGACAGTTTAATTAAGAGAATAAAATGAAATTTATTGTTCTCAATGCACTTCCATGCTTTATTTTGTTAATTGCATTGTCTGGTAATGACAGCAGGAAGAATTCAGAATAAAATATGAAATGAAAGTTTTTAATCCCTCTCTCATGTTCTCCACTCCTCTCCCTCCTTTACCTCTGAAAATCAATAACCTGATATCCCCTACACCGATCATCTCCTATATGATCTTGATAATATAAATGCAGTGTATAGTCATTTGCTGGTTCCTTAGCACTACCAGAAACATGGGCATAAGCTCAGAATGTTACTTGATAAAAAAGGCAGACAATTTTTTGATGTATTTTATAAAATCAAATTTACCATGATCTGATATAAAAATAATGTTCAGGCACTTATGCAAATTCAGTTGTTTGAGACCATCCATCAGCATCCCAACTATGCTGTCCACTCTCTGTAATGCCAAAATGACCTGCCAGACAAAAGTAGGGATGTAAAGTAACTGTAAATCACTAATGTAAATATATATATATATTTTACAGCAAATTAACAATTTAAAAATGTAACAGTGTATACTAACAATGAAAAATGATCTATTTCTATAGACCATTCAAGGCAGGAGGCAGTTCTGACCTAAGTGAAGTCAACGATGCTGCAACCGTCAAGCACATGCCAGGGAGTACATATAGCAGGCACTAACTGGAGGAACTGTGAGGACGGGAGATTTATAGCATTCTCAATACCCCATTAAACCCGCTTCTTCACCACTTCCAATTCTCACATTTCTACACCCTCTATATATATATTTACTGACAACAAGCTCAACAGGCACATCTATATGGCTAAATAAAAGTGCGAGCCTGCTGATGGGCTAGGATCTACACTGCTTAGGGTTACTTCCAACTCTGGTAGACTAGCTGTAGCTACAATGTATAGGCTCTTGATTCCAAATTTCTCTGAATCCCACACTGTATCAAGACCCAGGCACATTTTTGTGTATTCTTCTGGTAGAAAATATTTGAAAATTACATTATAGCCAACCAGAGTGTGTTTAAAGCATGAAACTGAGGACATATGGTGCATTATCAGGGCACAACTGATAAGCAGCCTGGGGGCACAGGCACTGGTGGGAACTAGAGGAGACCATACAGAACAAAGGCAAACCTGCAGCAGTCTTCCTGGGACTTGCAAGGAGGAGTGGCCCTACAGCGAACTCTCCCTGAGACTGCAGCTGGATATTGGTCACAGAATGAGCTAATTTAAGAAAACTGAAAACAGTCAAAGAACAAGCTAACAATTCAGCATTTTTAAAGGTCAGGGCTCCCATCCTAGACTTCTATTATTTAACTAAGTACAGCCATTGGGGCTACTTTTCAATATGCATTAAGTAAACAAAGCATTTTCTTTTAAAATTACGTCATTTGGTTAGAAAATGAAGGTACAAATATAAACAGTCTTTCTCAGTGTAAAGAGAGATGAGATTTCCTCCTTGGGAGATGGTTTACAACTTCTCAGATTGTTTAGCTTTGTGTATTTCAGACATACAGAACTTCAGACGCATTTATTAATCAAAGAAAAGGATAGCCAGTTTAAAACGTTACTTATCTGCAATTAATTGTGTACTAATTCACTGAACATTTTGTTGTATATCCACCTAATATACTTTATGAAAACTTACTATAGAATCACTACAGAGCTTTAAATTAAAAAAAAAAAAAAAAAGAGAGAGAGAAAAACAAAAATATAACAACTGTTACTTACTCCACTGCTTATTGGTCCAAACCTATGGCCCGAGGAATCTGGTTCTTCTAAATACAGAGTGTAAAAGTGTGGTCTATATCAAACAGTACCAAAAATGTAATATTTTACATACATATTGAGACAGTTTGAAGAGAACATTTCAGCAATGGATATCAAACATTGGAAACAACTCTATCATTCAGAGGAAGGATACATTAGAGGAAAATTGAGAAAAATATAGACATAAAAATAGGTTTCACAGAAACAGGTTTGCAGTAAGAAGCATTTTGATATTGTTAAAACAAGATATTGTAAATACAATTTCTGCTTAATTTAAGCAAAGTATACATTTCACCACAATACCACTAGAAGAGATCTTAGATTAGCAATTACATACCTACCTTTCATTTTCGGGTAATTGGAGCCAACGAAGAACAGTTACCACTCTTTCTTCAAACGGAATTGAGCTGTATCACAAAAATACAAAATCAAACATGTTTTCCAGATTCCATCTATGCTCATTTTCTATGGTTCTGCAAGAGTTAAGTGCCTAACCTAAAGCTTATTTAAGTCAATGCCCTCCATTGATGGCAACAGAATTAGAACAAAGCTCTCAGTATCACTCGCCTTCATCATACAAACAGAATCACTGATTTCAAGGTGCAATGCCACATAAACAGTGCAGGTTTTCGTTCCCAAACGACTTCTTGATTTTTGCTTTGGCGGGGGGGGGTGGGGGTGGAAACACATACACATCAACTTCTGAAGTAGACCAACAACGAGCACATCAAGCTCTATCATCTGTAATAGTAATTCAGCTACCTACTGCAAGTTCAAGTCAGCATGTTCAGCTTTCTAGAGAAAAGATAGGCCAGTCAAGAATCAGAACTTCCATGCTAAGGAAGCATCAAAAGGAAAGGTGTAGGAAAGGTAAGGTAAGGTGTAGGAAAAAGGAGACTGATCATAAGTTAGAAATGAAAAGTCTGATTTCTCAGGAGAAATCTGAGATAACTACGTCAATGCTGATGAACAGATTCATGTAGTAATTTCATTAGGCAGAAGATGTTTAATTGCACTTAAAAGCAACCACTGAATGAAAAATTGTCACCTTAGTGTAAAGTATTTTGAAAATCTGTAATGAAAGTAATTTTACATTGGAGAGTTTTACCACAGTAAACAGTTTTCATGGACAATATCATGTCAAGACTTGACCTGTTTATTGTAAGGGAGTTTGGAATTGAATAACTGTAAAAACATCCATAAAAGATTTGTATAAATAGAAACAAATAAACAAACAAAAATGTTTTAAAGCTTCAAAGTTACTCTTAAAGTAGCTTTTCCACATATTTCCTGTAAAGTATTTGCTGAAGAATTATTAAATGACTAGTCAAAGAATATGCATATCAATGCAAAAAAAAAAAAAAAAAAAAAAAAAAAAAAAAAGGAATCCTACTGTTTTTCATGTCACATACATAGAAAAGTTTTATCACTTCTCTAGGAACTCCCCCATTGCAGCATTTAAAATAAAATATCCATCCAAGACAGAAGATTTTACATACCCGTTGTATTTTTCAAACAGGTTTGGAAAGCTTCCATTAACTGCTACATCTGACCCAGGCCAGAAGAACGTCCCAGCTTTTAGACCTTGATACATAGCTGTTAACCAAATCTGCAGGAGGAGAATGATCATCGTCACTGCTGGAGCTCGTTGAATAACCTGTGTGATGGATTCAACACCAACCCCACCAGTTCTGTACCTCTGGCAAAACTATAAATGTCTGCAGAACATGCACGACATCCAGTCTTCCATACTGTCACCAACCACAGTCACAATATACCATCCTGTCTGATTTCATATTACAAATGCTCACGTCCTTTCCGCTATCACAGCATGGGGGAGCCAGGGCAGAAGTAGATACTATCAGCTACCACAGAGAGTAGTAGTAACGTAGTAGCAGAACCAGAAAGGTCTTGAGAACAGTGCAGGAGGAAGAAGGGATGGGAATACTAGAGACAGCTATGCCTCAGATACTCAAAAATACAGGAACAACCATTGGCTGATTTTACTGCAGATCTCATGATCTGCAGATTTCTTTCCGCCCTTAGCAAGTTTTCTTGTCTGACTCATGTGCTACTTTCTCCTTAGTGGCCTAAAGTCCTTCTACTGTATGATTGAACAGAGAGGTTTTCTTCCAAAACTCCAAATTTAGACTCACTAATGAGGGTAGAGCAAAAGCTTTACTACTTCTAAAACTGATGGATCTGTTGATTTCCTGGGAACTTCAAGACCACCTAACTTTGAAAACATGACAAAAATCTAATATCTTAGTTATTTTAAGCTAGTTTTCTCCCCAGAGAGAATTCTATTTAAGCCCAATAAAATGTATTACGCTGTCATTTTGGAGCTCAAGTAAGGCAGTCCTTAATTATGCTGAGTAATGCCTCTTGGCTGACCTAATGGCACCCTCTGTTTCAAGATCACTGTGCATCCAAGTGGGATTAAATAACATAACAGCTTGCTGTACTCTCTCAGTAGTGCATTAATACTTACAGGCTGCCCTTGGTACCACTGTGGATTAAACTTTTCCTCATTTCTGAGGGTGAAAGATGCATTTCTCTTGGGGTCATATATCTTGTTATCAATTATACCATGAGATTCAGGATACAGGCCCTGTAATTGAGAGTAAACCTTGCTGCAACGTTACAAAGAAAAAGAACCTTCTGGCTACATAAATGGACATTTGTTATAAATTGTTTTGTGGACAGAAGAGGATGCAACAACAGCACCAGGGGGACTTTGATAAACACCATAGGCTGACAATTTTCACAAGAGTTGACCCTTACTTTGCATTTAGAGATACTCTTACATGGCTTTTGAGCATGACAAACACTTCTAGTTTCATCTTCAGAATGGAAGATGTAGGACAATTTCTCAAGTGAAAATCTCATTCCTGAACCTGTGCTCACTCCTCCTGCTCACTTACCAAAAGACAGCCCTGACAAACTGGAGGAAAAAAAAAAAAAAAAAAAAAAAAAAAAGATTCAGATCTTCAAGTTTCTATTTAAATTTTAATTTCTCACATCAAGAACTTGAGAAGGATCTGCTGGATTACAACACTACATTTACTGCTGAAAATCTTTTTTTCTTGTGATATTCCAATATCACAATATTAATTATTGTCATATTCCACATATTAATGCGATATTCCAATCCTGACTTCCATTTCGTACTCTTCTCTGGGTCATGCCAAGCCACATAAAAAGTGCAACAAAGCTAACAATTTTAAAAATCACTCTGTTCTCACCCTAAAAGACAGAGATTGACAGTTTAATGGAAGCATTTCTACAAATAAGGAGTCATAAAATGACATGACTTCCCAAGTACATGGGAATTCTTGTAAATGGTTTTCGAAGAATTGGATTAATTGGATTAGATCTGACCAATTAGCCGTACTTTGCATAATGCCTGTTAATCTAAATTTGTACTAAAAATATATTACATTTCTGTATGCTGAAAGTGAAATAGCATTATGTCCATAATTCACACAGATGCAATATATTATTCCCTTATAGATGATAATGAGTAGACATCAGCAAGGGAAAAATAATATATAGAAATTCTTACTGTGACAATGGAGTAATGATTGGGAAATGTTTTTGACGGATACACTGGTCTCATATTGGAAGTATACGTTCCACATTTTTCTAGACAGGGAAGAAGAAAAAAAGCTAAATTACAGAAACTGAAGCTTTTGCCAGTCTCTTGCAGACATATTTAAAAACAAACAAAAATAACACAAACTTCTACAAAGTTTTCATTCCTTTTTATTCTGGACTAAATACTTTTTTTTCTTCACACATCAATTTACAAGTGTACTAAATGTCTAGTAATACAAATTGCAGATATCCTAGTGACAGACTTCAGTGGTCTTATGGGCAGAACACAGAATATATGAAAAATATACATAGTTAAAACAGATTAAGAAAAGGCACTGGTCCCTTCAGAGCTCACCTCGTTACGGCAAGAAAACTGTGAGAACAACTAGAGCTGGAGAACAACTAGTTGCTTCACTCTGGGAGCTCCCAGAACTAATAAAGCGGCACTGGCACTGTATTGCTTTACCTTAGCACACTCAATCACTTGTCAAATCACTAGTTATTTTGCCTTAAATTTATAGGTTTGTTCCATTTAAAAAAAAAATAAAATAAATAAGGTCTTTGCTCTTTACTCTCCCATGATCACAAACTTTTCTTTACCTTGAAATAATATCACAGGTTTTTAAGGAAAAGATAACGACACAGTGTTTGTTAGCATTAAGAATTGTTGGCCAGGCCAAAACTTTTATGCAAGACTTACTTAAGTTAGATATCTAAGCTTCCATAGACAAATGCATGGGTCCTGATTTTCAGAAAACAGAAGAGCCTTCATGAAAGACTTAAAATACTGTATGATGACCAAAAATTTTTTAATTGAGAACAGCTCCAAAGTAACAATCCCCTAGATAAATGAACACTGCATGCCCTCTGGGTCATATATAAGCACATATAAACAAATCAGA
>VZSV01000023.1:5968161-5982895 GCA_013398735.1 Nothocercus julius | reverse complement strand
CCCTCTCTGCAGAGCTGCTCTCCAGCAGGTCGGTCCCCAGCCTGTACTGGTGACTGGGGTTATTCCTCCCCAAGTGCAGGACCTTGCACTTGTCTTTGTAGAATTTCATAAGATTTCTCATTGCCCAGCTATCCAGACAGAAGCACCCAAGGCTAAGTGATAATAAAGTTTCACAGAATACAATTATTGAGCATATGGTTATAATGCCACAAATCAGAAAGTGTAAACAAAAAAGTACTTTTTAAGTTTCCCTAAATATCCTTAAATTCAAGTGGGTTTATGTAATTGGTAAACACTAAAGTTTTTTTGTTTTTTGTTTTTTTTTTTTTAAAAAAAGAAAAAGCCTTCTCAAATAACTCCAAAACAGAAACCTATAGAACAGATTTTTCACAATGGATTGTAGCATTCACCATCAGACACGCCAGATTCATTTATCGTCTCTTAGGCACAGGTATAGCTCCCAGTTCACAGAAGTCCTAGTGACTTCACTTTCACTTTTTTTTTTTTTTCCCCCTGGTAGGGAATTTTTCTTCCTGAATCATGGTACTTTTTCAGATTAGAATATTCCAAAAACATAATACCATTTGAAGATGATGATCCCGTTATCAAGTTGCAAATACAAGCGGATCTTTTGCAGTCAGTGAGCACAAAAGTTATTTGTTCCCTAAGTAAAATTCCCAAGTGAAAGTCCTAACAGGAATGTGGAAGCTAAACCTGCATGTCTGAGTAGAGGACAGTAATTATTCAGCCTTCATACATGACTAGCAATTAGCAATTCCTACCTAGAAGAGTTCTCAGCAGGTTAACAACAATAAAATTTAGTTAGCCTCACTTTTAGGCGTAATGAATTTGATACCATATTGACAGATACCAGGAGACCTTTACTTCTGTGAGAGCTCAGAACCTATGATTCTGTGATTCCAGTTATATGTTACTGCATGAAAAAAATAGAAATCAATTCTCCACTGATGTTTATTCTACTCAACTAAAAGCAATTTCAGCTAGCAAATGCGTAGTGGCAAGGTAGACTCATCATTTTTGAAAACCTTTTTAAGGAGGAATGATGAATTACGGAGTAAATCTCATTAGTATTCCCTTGCCTATGTGACTTCCAGCCTTCTGGTAAACCTTGAGTTTTTGCCTTCTCTCCCCCCCATTTTCCCCACCATTCCTAACCCCTGCAGTTTGCCTTGTGCCCTCATCCTAGGGGAAAGGCCAGCACATGACCAGGCTTCACCCTCCGGCAGAGGAGGGACAAGACACAGGGCCCGAGCAGCTGAGCAGGGAACAGCAACAGCTCTTCCAGAGCTGCTCTGTCCTTCCCCTTTTTCACAGGGGTGACAAAGGACAAAAAGACACAGTGTGCAGAATTCACTCCTCCTGGGGGCTGGCCTGAGAATGTGCCGTTGTGTGTTTGATGCTAGGGACAATGCATGTCACTGTTCTCACCCTGGACACAGAAAACAAGAGGCTGCTTAAGAGCCACGGTCAGTTTTTCCTGCTCTTTTCAAGGGACGGTGCAGCAACACAATCCCTCACAGCCTCTCATCCCACACGACCTATGGAAAGCCAGAAGCCTGACTGAACCTGCAGGCTCTGCAACCCACCAAAGCAGAATAAGAGCCTTGTGCGTGGTCTCTGCACCGCCAGAGCCCTGGTATTTCACAGGGGTCCGCAGAAATGCCATGGCTACTGCAATTTCACCTTTGGTTGTCACAGAGAGCACAAACATGAGGAGATCACAGCGATCAGAACCAGTGCACTGCTTAGCACCTTTTCTTGCACCCTCAGAGGATCTTAAAGACACTGGGAGATTATGGCCATCTGTCCACAGCAGTGCTGCATACTCAGAGCAGTCTCATGACACAGGATATACAATTTTGCCTCCATATTTCTTTTTCCCCCCCCATCCTTACCTGGTTGTATACATGTCTCCTGGTAATCTAAGCAGCAGTTTCCAAGCTTCACACAATCTCTATCACAGCGACAGCTTCCAAATGTCCTTTCAAAGCAACGACCTTTACAGGTTTTCACTGTAAAATTGATAGATACATGTCGGTTACTGAGCCAAACAAATGACCAAGCAACATGTGGAAAATTACTGGTGGCCATTCCACAACTGTTTGGGCAAATAACAGTGGCTAAAGAAAAGTCTCTTCCTGTGGTGACAAAGGGTGGCATTGTGACAATGTTAACTTACAACAAAGGGTAGGGGGAAAGAGGGAATTGCTTAGAAATATCTCTATTAAGGCGCACGTCATTTACCGTCTTTTGAACAGCTAGGCTTCAGGCCGAATATACATCCTAGGATCGTAGTTAGCATGCAGACACAGAGTACCTGCAGGACAGGAAGGAAAACAGTCTTAAATTACATTCCGGAATGTTTTTGCCCTCATTTTCTCTAATACTACAGAACTGGAATAACACTGATCAACATGCAGATTAGGAGATGGATCTCACTGCTCTAACAATCAGTTTTTGCTCAGAATAGCTCAGTTGTGTGCAACTCATCACTGCTATATGGAAGCGTGCAAGATGGAGCCTGTGCACTTTGTTTCTGCCTAAGCTATCAAAGTAGATGTACAGTATGTTTCCTTCCCATTACTCAAATTTAAGATGCTTATATTTAAATACACATTGATTTTCTGCAAAACTTTGTTCTATTTATTTCTTCTTCAGTTGCTCCGAGAAGGTAAAGCTAAGCTGTGCCATTGGCCACAGTCTACAAACAGAATCCATGGCCCTTAAAACACAGTACTTATAATTTTCTTGGGCAGGAAAACCTTTACCCACTTCCTAGGATCCACCTCAGTGTAAGCTTCTACTGTGGTAACTGGCTGTGGGATGTCACATTGGACTGACCACAGTGTCTTACATTGACTAGAAACTGTTCCCATGTTTATTTTGGATCCTCAGTGCATTACAGTTATCAAACAACTACCATACTGTTCATGCCCAGCATTTTGGGAACAGATCTAACCCCTACTCAGATGCAGGAAAAGATTTCTTTAAACTTGCATAACGATTGGATTGGTAAGAAAAGGGAAAGGAGGAAGAGGAGGAGGAAAAATCCTGACATTAGCAAGGTACCCAGAAAGAGCTGCTCTTCCACTACAACTGACAGAAAGTAGCAAGTCTCCACTGATTCACCAGTTCAGAATGATAAGCACAGACCCATTTTAGTTAATGCTAGCACACGTAGCATCAGCAACATTTTCCACTAGGTCCCTATCAAAGGAATACAGCCTTCTATGCAAGTTGTTCTCACCTTAGGAAATACTATCTAGCAACATGCAAAGCTAGATAGGTAGCATGTCAGATCTCAAAGCCCAGCAATATCACTGGACAGGATGAAATCTGTTACTCTACTTTTTTACATATTATGTGGAAATTAGAAAACAATTCATTTGTTTTTAAAAAAAATCATCATGGGCATGTTTTACTTTAGAGTGATGGTATGGCACCTCTCTACTGCCAACAGACCGTGTTACTGTTCACAACGGGTAGAATGTCCTCTGACATGTGGCACAAACAAGCTGAAAAAAGAGCAGATTCTCTAACCAAAAGAGCTTTATTCCCATATCTTCAAACAGCTACATGAACTATGTGTTTTTTTTCCTCCCTAAGGCATCTTTGTAACAGCAGCACATTTTAGTCCCATTGAGTGGGCTTGCTATTAACATTTCTCTAAAGAGACTGAGTTATAGCTATTGCATGCTTAAAAACCTACAGCTTTAAGTGTGGTATCAAGTTCACTTAGAAGTAAAACCTAAATAACTCCTACTTCCAAGCAGCAATAGTGGCTGTAATATTTCCCACTCAAAACTGGCAAAACGTTCACTGAAGTTCTCACACAGCCAGTTTTACATTGTGCTCCCAGTCTGCAGTCTGGCACTTCTGTGAGCGTAATCAATTTCAACAAGCAAAAACCACAAAGGGATTATGTTCACCACTGCATATGAATCCCTGTGGGCAGAAAATATTAAAACATATTAATGCTACTCATGAGCTAGCACAACTTAGGTTTCCTGCAAGCAATACCCTGGAAGCTTCACAGCATCGCAAACCACAGCATACTACAAATGCTACACATCTTTATCATAAAGCAGTTGTCCTCTTAGATTTCTTACATGCACATGGGAATGAACATGGAGCTGATCTACTATGTTTATCTATATTAAATGAAGATCTGGGGACTTATACTGACACATTACATCAGATAGTCAAGCCTTGGCTTTCTTAAAACAGTAATCATATTATCTTGTATTATAATCTGAATAACATTTAGCCACAAAATGCTAAAGCTCTTTAATTTTTCTTCAAAGATTAGCAGAGAAGCTTCCCAAAGATGACAACTTAGAGTAGGGCAGTTGACCATGACCAGGGACAAACAACTCTAGTCAACTATAACAACTATGCTGCTACCAAATCTATGTAATCGTACCTTAGTGTTTAACGCTGCACCTTAGTGTTTTTGGCTTAATACTTTAGTCATCCGCATATTACCCACACAAATCTTCAGCTGGAACAGCTGAAACTGGCCAACATCAGTATTAATCCTGACAAAACACCACACTTGTTAACACTTTTGAGATACTGTCAGTGGAAAAAAACTCGAAGACTGGAAAAGCTCCAAGTTGTGCACAACATAATGAATACTCAAAACAGCTTTGAATAAGACACAGATACGGCAAGGTGGCTGCACCTATCACAGGCCAGACCTCAGTGTGGACTAATTTACTTTACTTTTCACCATATGAGATCTTGCTGCAGCAGCTAAGTTCCTAATTCCACAAACTACTTCACATACCACTACCTTAGGTTCACAGTGGTGCAGTCTTCTGCATAAAGACTTCAAAAGAAAAAGGGAGAGACAAGGAGCTGCACACAGGGGTTAAGGCTCTCTAGCAAAACTCTATATTGCTAACACCAGGTTCCAATCTCCAACCTACCAAACTGACAAACTACTGCCTGTCCTGAGAGATCAGACTGTTCCTTTCCTTACTTTCATCTAGTCTCTCCCTCCACCGCTCTTTTCCCTCCAAAAAGGAAACCACTAAAGAGATGTGGTTATGCAGGAGACTCTGGAAATCCAATATAATATCAGAAGGTAAATACAACTAAGGCACCTGGCACCTTGCTATTCACTAAGAGGTAGCGCATGAACTTGTCATGCGCTGCAACTTGAGAGATTGCTAGGACAGAAAGACTGATTTAGTTTTAATATAAATATTTGAGAAGAGATTTTAAAATAAACAGAGTAATAACTAGAGAAGAAAATGTCCTGTTTCATTTTAAAACTTTTTTTTTGAGAAAGTTTGTTTTGGAATCCAACAACACTGTCATCTAGGGATGAATCTCTGTCCCATCACTGCTTCCTTTACGTGGGAGGAAGCAATAAAAGCATTGCCTTGTAAACACTATAGTGGTTGTGAATAGGTGGTTGAGCGTCTGGAGAACTGCAATCCTAAAAACATTTCAAAATGCTTTTATTTTGAGCAGGACAGATGGCAATACGATACTATGGTTAGGCAGCGGGATCATTTCCGTCACTCATCCCTACAAAAATAAAGTCAAAGGGTTTCAGCTGTGATTTCAATGAGCCAGTGGAAGGACCAAAAAAGACAAGAGCACCTTCTCATATATATGGGATGCCAAAGAGATTGATGTTGCAGTGAATATACTGGTTACGTTTCTCTTAAGGAATAATCATTGTGAATTAAGTTTCTTCCCATGTTGACTTTCCTCACTCTATGCCTACCACATACTTACTTGCTCTCTACATCACTTCTTTTCTTCTCTGCTGTTCATTGTTGAACAAAGCTCGTCACTCTGCGGTTTAAGGCATACCTATTAACTGACCACTAGGTAATTAAAAAAAGAAGCCATTCTCACCTCTGGGACTTACTCTTGCAGCTCTTGCAACATACCTGTCCCTGAAGTGAGAACATTTGGACCAGTCTTTAGTGCCAGTATTACAAAATTCATGGAATTTTCCAAAATCACTGGGATCTGTGAAGGGCTTATTATGTTTTAACTGTTTGTGCTCTTAGATGATTGATGACCTGGACCTTAACACAAAGACCTTCAAAAAAGATTTTCGGCTACAGAAGTGTAAAGAACAGAGCCATAAATAACACATTTCAAGTAAGAACACAGTCATCATCATCTTATCTTTAAAAAGGCATTGTTGCAATGCAGAAACCACTACACAGAGCTAATAAACTGCTCTACACTTGCCTTGAGTAGGGGAACAGTTACCAACTCCAATAAAAACTGCTTTTAATAGTTTCAAAATATACAGTTCAGCAGCTTTATTCATAAACTGAAGGATACTTGATAAAGTTTGAAATAAGGTGGATAATTCATCTACACTGACACTGCTACACAGGGAGAAAAAGAAAAAAAACACTGAAGATTAGCAGTGCTGAATAACAAGCGTGCCACATCCTTCTTCCATTTCCCATCTGTTATTCAGCACATTTTATGTTCTTCCATGATTTCCTTCGGTTAGCCCACATTTGGTAGCCCATGAGAGGGGCTGACTGTCCTGAAACACTCGAAGGTGCTTCAGTCACCTGAGATGATGGAATTATCCTTAGTCAGTGGGGGCAAAACAGAGTTTACACCCAAAACCTCTTTTGAATTAAGAGGAGACCAATTATTTTAACAAATGTAGAGATTGTTTTACTTCTCAAAGCAGCAGGCAGAAGTTCTATCTTTGTTTTGTTTTAAAAATTCTTCAGAGTGTTACCACATACTGTTCTCCCCTACTATGATTCAAAGGACAGGAATGCCTTAAGGTACTCAAGCCATTGGAAGAAATTTAAAAGAACCTTTAAGGACTGATAGCTGTTCATTTTCTGCAGAAGACACTGTCACATCACTGTAACACAGCATATTATTTGCCATGTAAAATTTAGAGAAAAATAAATATACTATATGCTAGCCAAAAGTATTAACTTCTTTTTATACCTCTAGAATACAAAAAGCAGCTGACTGTTGATATTTAATCAGCAGGTGGGTTTTACCAAAGTATGCGGATAAATAACAGAAAAGTGATCCTTAAGTTTTTCATAAAAAGTAATACTATACTTTCAAAATAATTCTTTTACTTAGCACAGCAAACTATAAAGAAATCAGAGCAATCCCTGCCTGATGTTTTTAGTGGCGATAACATATGAACATATGGTAAAAAACAAAAACTGGTAGTATTACACTAAGTCAAAACCCATGAATAAAGCAGGAGTGGGGAAGAAAATACAGACTTGAATTTTCACACTCCTAGTTCCCCAAAAATGTTTTCAAGAATAAACTTAAAGCTCTTCTGGTTCATAGTATTGTCACTGAAGTAAAAAGGAATGGTGTCAGAAGGGCTTCAAAGGGATACTGGCAGTACCAGAGAATGTACCAAATGAATGTGCATTCATTTTCCCATGGAAATGCCACTGCTACTATCATCATTATATGGATATTAGGCTCAGCAGTAAGACACAGTGATTTTAAAGACCAAGGAAATAAAAATCCATAAAACACTACAGGAATAAGAAATGACAAAAAAAAAAAAAAAAAGCACAGATTTGCTAAGCTCACTGATAACTCTTGCCATGACTCCTTTAGTGACAGCCAAACATGGAAGATCAGGTTGATCAAAAGGCCAATATCTACCTGGACATTCTTTGAATATGGTCCCTCAAAAAAGAAAAGGAAGACTATGGAAATTTGTTGCTTCATGACACGAAAATAGTTTATTTCAGACAGAAAGGGATGCAACCAGTGTAACAACCCAACCTTAATTGACCAAATACTACTGCACATTAAAAGACATCTGTTTAGGTCATCTTCCTATCTGTCATTACACAGTGGAACTCTGCCATCAAGGAAGAGATTCACACTTACATGGTTTTCTTCATTAACATAAACATCTTCTTTTCCTCTTAACTATCTTATTTACTTGATGATTCATGATTAAGTAATGGTCCATGTGGTAGAACAGAGTTTTAGCAAAAGTCCTTATTTATACTAGTTCCCTAGTTCTTCAAAACACACTACTTACAGTTAAGATCCACTGTTGTCTTAAATGTACCCTGAAAGAAAAGTTTTTACATTCCTGCCCTATGCAACTGCTATACAGAAAAGGAAAGGGTGTTTTTTGCTTTTTCAGTGAAGAAAGGAAAGGGTGTTTTTTGCTTTTTCAGTGAAGAAAGTAAGTATATTTTTATACTGTTTTGATAACTTTTCTGTCTTATTTTGAAAATACCATTTCAATGTTGATCATCGGGAAATACCTTCCATGAAAACAGCACGCACCAACACTTGACTCAAATGAGACACTACTGTGATATAGTGTATTGCCAAACTCTACTGGGAGGGGGAAACACCACACACACATTATTTTAAACAAGTATTTATCCATTTCCCATAGCATTCAGTCAAGGAGTTTTGACAGTATGTTAATTTCTAGTGTCAGCTCCAAGATAAGGAACTTCTCAAACCCCCCATATTTGCAAAGCCTTTAAGTTTTCTCCACTGCTTTCAGCCAAGAGCAGAAGTGTGCTTCCATGGTTAGTCAAATCAAACAATTCGCTCATTGTGCAATTCTACTGATATTAGTGAAAGGATGCCAAGGAAAAAAAAAATTTGAACAGCAGAAGTTGGAAGAAAGCCTTGCATAACTTTTCTAACTTTGACCTTGACTGGAATCTAACAGCTTTAACACAGTAATTGAATTCAGAACAACTCAGTTTAGTAAAACAAAAACAACAACAGAACTACAATCCCTTTGAGCTATTAATGTGTCCCGTATTACTCTAGCATCCAAGCACCTTGGAGAACCACATGGAACTGGTGCTGGAGCCCCCACCCAAGAGGAAGGGGCACGAGTTGTGCCCAAGGGCAGCTCCCTGCTGACCATGTAGCTGTTTGCAAGGACTCTTTGGGAAACCTTGGTAAGTCTTGAAGACCTCTCTGCTTTAAAATCTGGACGAAGCCTCAGCAGGGCCTCCCTCCTCTTCTCCTGAGCCCCATTTCTTTTGCATTCGTCTTGGCCAAGTACCCCATTCCTCCAGGCCACGGCTCACACTTGACTTCCCGGGCCCACCTCATGCCCGGGAGACTCCTTGCAGTCTGGACTCAGCGGCACTCGGTTCATGCCCCAGACCTGCTCTGCTCACCTTGCCAGGCAGTGCAAGGCTCTTCATGCCAGTGAAGTCTCTGCTTCCGCCTGCCTTGCTGTCACGCTCGGCTACAGTTCCAACTTTCCTTTCCAGCACAGCCTGCCCTTGGCTGCTCCCTGACAGGTGGGACAGACACTACCACTGCAGAAATGAAACACAGCACGAACATATTGAGGCAGGGATTTAGCCTGAGCGCTGAAACAGCCAGGGAAGACATTTGAGCAGATACCAGTCACAGCCCCAGCTGCTTGCTTGGGGGGTCTGACTGCACCAGACAGGGGCCGAGCTGAACACACGACAGACAAGCTCCAGCTTCCTTCTGGGGGATCAGAAGTCCTAGGCACAACGTGCATTTTCTTTTTTTTCCCCAGCCAAACAGCCAGTTAGCAATGTGGAAAGAAGTATTCAAGCCATGCATCTGGATGTACTTAAGTATATTCTGAGCTTTACACTGTAACTGTAGTCAAGGAGCCCTAAAGCATTCACACACTGCACTCAGAGGTGTGCCTGAAGGCCCAACATGATTTAAAATCCTCTAGCTCAGCTATGTCAGAGCTGGGCTTTGCAACCTGTGCTGAACTCCATGCACTGCCTTGACCACTACCTGGATAGCAGCAGCCACCCCACTGAAAATGAGCTCAAGTTCGCTCAGAAGAGCTGCAGTCACACCTTGGACTGCAACAGAGCCAGGCAAAGTCCACCTGCCTATGGCCACAGAGGAACTCTAACACTCTAAGAGATGAATCTCATTTGCAGTAAAATTTAAAATGATTTCTAGGTAGAAACGTATGCATTGACCATCCTTATTCTACCTAGATAAAAAAATACAGGTGTACTTCTTTTAATATAGACAAACCTTAAATCCTACAAATGTTTCTCTGGGTAATATTTTTATTATACACCAGCTCCTGTCACTTAGGATATGCTGAAATAAAAATTGCAATTAAAGTAAGAGTACATGTCAGTCCTTCAGAGCTAGAATGGCTAAATGCTTCTTAGCTTTTTACTGAAGGAGAGCAACATTATGATTTTTTGTCTTTAATACCCAACAAAATGGTATCCATGTGAATAATAGAAATTGTTGGTTTACCCGCTCCCTGTTTACAGAGAAATATTTGCAAAGCCTTCCCCAAAAAGTGAGATGACTGAAGAGCACATTAAAAAAAAAAAGTGTTTAAAAATTGAGTTTTCTTTTAAGAGAATAAAAAGGACAACACCCTACATATTTACTGTTGTAAAAGTATATTGCAGTCCGGTGCATTTAGGCAATATCAATAACCAATGTTATCAGAAAACTTCAGTCAATCAATTGCTTTCCACTGCGAGTTTTCAGAATTCAAAACAAACCATCACTAGAGATGGAAAGTTGTAATGCTGATGAAAGAGGCAATATATTTGCTGTAAAATACACTGGTTTCCAAGTATTGAAATATACTTTTTGCCAAATAGGAAAATACTGGAGATAGGCCAAGAAACATATTAATATTTCTGAATAGAGTGTTTCAAAGCCATCCACCATATCTTGGATGTTAATAGGCAATTTCAGTTACAGCCACCCCCTTACTGTCATTTTTAATTTTATTTTGCCAAAAGCTACATGAACTGCCCACATGCCCCCACAAAAACCACAACACATATACCAGCCAGCCTCTAACTTAACTGTGAAAATGAGCAAAAGGGCACATTTAAAATAAAAAGTCCCATCCAACACACAGCTTTAGTGAAGACTGATAAAGCAGGTATGGGAAGGCAGGGAATGGGACAGAAACATTGCAGAAAAAGTTGAAATGGAATAATTTTCTGAAGACCACAAAGAGGATCAAAGGCAGAGCTGGAGACTCCAGGTCTCAAGCTCAGTCAGAGTCACAGTATTCCCAATGAGGTCTAATAAGTGCTGAATATAGAGAAATATAAGTTTCTATTGATTTATCAGTGGTCTCTTCATCTAGTGGGGAAAACTGTCAGCACAGAGGTCACCTGCTCCCCAAAATTGCCACCTTTACTATGGTACCTTCACTGGCTTCAGTATGCCAATGACTATAAGGTTTTGCCCCACTGACTGCCTAAATTTAATCTAGGTAGCAGTAAATGCTCAAAAGGAACAGCAGACAAACCTACAGGAGTACAGCCATGTCCCCTGTATTGCTTCTCTTCGCATCTGCATTGGCCTGTAACTAGCCACTTGGAGGGGTGGGGGGAACAAAAAGAAAAAAAAAAAAAAAAAAAAAAAAAAAAAAAAAAAAAAAAAAAAAAAAAAAAAAAAACACACACACACACAGATTTCAAAGTACATCAAGAGTTATAATGTCTTAATTGGAAAAGTAATTGATTGTTTTAAATCAGAAGGTTAAAAGCTCTAGTTAACCTCCTGGAGAACTGCCAAAGGTAATTTAATAGAAGATAAACATAAAATGGTATTTTGAAATTAATACATGCATAAAACACTAAGCTAAGAAAAATTAAATAGCCTTAATAATAAGGTACAACAAGGAAAAAAAAACACTTTGTTAAATATTCTGAGAGGATTTTTAAAATCTTACAATTTACCATCTTACACACTTTGAAATGCTTGACTCAATTTTAGAAAGTAGCACCATCCTTTCAAAGTTTGAGTAACCTGGAGTTTGCTTGGAACATCTGAAAACACTTTTTTCTAAACAGGAAATCTCAAGTTATAAAAAAAAGCTTTTTTTTCCTCCTTGCTAAGGAGACTGTCAATTCAAATGAGTTTTCCAGTTATGCAAAAGTGCACAAGTGTCAAAATGAGTAATTTTATTATTTTTCATTAACATTTGGGCATTAAATGCACTGAACTTTCTATTTAATTGGAATAAGAGAACCCAACCAAAAAGAACAGTGACTGAGAGTAATCTGCAAACTGGACCAGAAAACCTCAAGCCTAAGCAGGAATTACACTGTTCTTTGGTGGCAGCAAGCTGCTCCATCACACAAAGGTAGTGGGTGAGCCTAGAGAGGCTCCAGACAGGCCCCCACCACACCGGGCTTTGATGGACAAAGACAAAAGTTCAGAAAACTGGCAAGCAATAAGTGATGTGCATGTAGATTATGCAAGTAGATAAGAGGAGCACCACATCTCAGAACTACTCAAAGCTGGATGTATGAAGTCCCAAGAATTGCATGTAATTGCCTTAGGAAGGCATCAAGCTTAGTAGGTCCCTGTAGGCCTGCCCCATACGTCAGGGAAGAACACATTCCTGTCTGTACAGCTGTAACAGAAAGGTGACAAACATGTTAGGAAAGCCTGCAGCTAAGTGAGAATTAAACCCTAAATTGCCTTGTAAGATCTGCCAGAAGTGAAGCTTACTCTATAGCACTTACTTATCTACCCATATCCTTCCTCAACCAACATATATTCAGTTAACAATAGCTAAATACTTCCATACAACAAAGCGGATTCAGAAACAACCATCAGAACCTGGGGGTAGTTTCTGCATGGCTCAACCTTGAGTACACAGCAACTTCTCAGTTCTCTCACTGAGCAAGGCAGCCTCGTGGATAGGGGACACTAACACACACACACTTGTATTCATTAAGTCCACCAACACCTATGGATGTCACACATACAGACTTGAATGAAATGCACACACTGTTTATACAAAAAAAGTTCAACAGAAGCTTACCTGAAACCATATATTCCGATCTGCCCAAAGAGGGGTAGCAATGGTTCATACAACTAGGCTAAGCGCAGGCAGCAGCAGGAGTTCAACTGCATCTAATTTGAGCAAAGCCCTTTCGATTTTTTTTTTCGCAGCAGCCCAGAACACCCGGCAGGTAGGTTGACTCACTTCTCGCTTACCTCTACATCGGAATATCATCATAAGCGCATTATAAATAAAGTGCCTTGCGGAAAAGGAAGAACTTGCGTTTCTAACTCCAGCTTTCCACTCTTATGACCTAACACCATGTTTAAGTTAAATATATTCTTGTTTTTGTCTCAATCCAATATCACCTGCTATTTTTGGAAAGCTTTTCAAGTTCCTAAATGTTCTAAGTTATCACAGTGTCTGAAGTAGCTGTAAATGGTGGTTGTTTTTACATAGAACTTCAGTGTTTCTGTATAGATGACATGTACTCCATCCACTCTGTGGAGAATAAAGTTTTAAGATGTTTTTGCCAGTACTGAATGGAAAACTGTGGGTTGGAAAATAAGGCCTTTGTTCAAAAGAAAATTTATGTACAAGAGTTTTAACTTCTGCTTAATTTCCAGTTTTATAGTAGCTGCACTGGCTAGATTGCTAATCACTTTCTTGTAGCAGAGCCTAAAAACCTTAAACTAACAAACTTAAGTTTTTGATACAATATGCTTATATTTCCTCTATAACTAGGTGTTCTGAAACTTGGAAAGAGCTTGGAAAGGGCTGTTTTCACCATCAGCTCTCTGGCAAGCACCACTCAGCTGCTGTGGCTTTTATGGGTCAGGCTAACTTTCCCATAGACAGCAAAGTTAGGAGAACAGCTACAACTCACAACCCTTATTTTACACAGAGAACTTTTCAATCAGCATAGCTGACACAACTGTTACATGGAAGTTACTACAAACCTTTAGGTGAAATTCAGCATTTTTCTTATGATACAGCTCTGAAAAAAAAAGGCTTGCAAATGTAACTTCATACTGATCGTACATTCTGGCCTACAGGTTGTATGCGAGTCGGCACGACTGGACTTAGACTTCATTTGAAGCAATAAACGGATTATAAAACTAAAGGTAAGCTTGGAAATGTCTCTCAAATCCTTAAGCTTTAATGCTTGTAGAGAATGCTGCTTATGGATAAATATAAGCAATAAAATATGCTGTAGTTCCAGAGAAACTGCCTTCCAAAAAAGGATGGAGCTCTTTCCTGTTGTTAATGATTTTAGCCTCATGATTGCTGTCTGGAAGGTCTTATTTCCACCTCTCGGCAGGGAGGATAATTATAGGACGGCCAAAATGGGAAACTGACCTCCCTGCTAACAACGGCTTCGGAGGTAGGGCCCTCCAAACCAGCCTGAAAGCGCCTCCGGGGCACACTTTGGAAACAAGGTTTCAATCCATAGCGTCTCCAGTATCGTATAAAGATTTTCTATACTTCCTCTGCCCTTTGGACTCTTGAATTTTTTTTCCCCCTCTCTCTTCCCCCCCCCTTTTTTTCTTTTTTTTCCTCAGCCATATTTTCCTACCTTCCCTCCCTCCCCCAGCTGTATTCCCATGCCGAACAGGTATTACTGCATCAGGAAGGGCAGAGCATGCCAACTTCTCAAAACATTCAAGACGATTCACCCCCAAGTATTGTCAAGGGGATAGAATAAACCAAACGAAAAACTACGAACCACCCTCACCTCCTTCCTCTTCCACAGAGCCTGCACTTTATATAGGATAAGTAAGTAACAGCCAGGTAACTGCCGCGCCCTTACCAGGGAGAGCACTTTGTAGGTGTTGGGGTCCTTGCCGCTCGGGGCGGCTTTCTCGGGCTCCTCGGCCACCTCGAGGGCGGGCAGCATGGGCTCGGCGGCAGCCCGCTGCTCGCCATCGCCCCCCGCCGCCGCCCGCACGCGCCCGC
>VZSV01000023.1:5911597-5967891 GCA_013398735.1 Nothocercus julius | reverse complement strand
CGCCCCGCACGGGCCAGCGCCGGCTCCCGGTGCGGGCGCCGCGCGAAGCCAGCGGTGCGCGCGGGAGTGGGTCTCGCGTGCGGAGCTCACGCCTTCGCCCGGCTGTGCCTGCCCGCTTTGCAGCTGGCAGTGGTTTCTGCACCGGCTGTTGCTTCCCATCGCGGACAGGTTGTGCTTGCCGCCGCTCAAGTACCTGAACTACCTTTCTTGCCTAAAGAACCTCTGCAGGGGCCAGCTCCTTCATGGCTCTTCCTCCGAGACAGCTCGAGGTTAACTGCTTCAAGCCCAGGTCATGTGCAGGAGGATATTACAGCATTAGAGTGAGCCAGACTTTCATATTTACATAAAATGTTTTATGTTTTATATTTATCCTTCTCTGTTGGAGAAGGATTGTTGTGGTCAAGCAAACACTGGATTATCCAGGGTTTTGCTTCTTCCTGCCAAGCTGATTCTCACTAAATTCAGCCCTGCTGTTTGATAAAGTGAGAGTCGTGCGGCTCACCTATTTTCCCACCTCTGGGGAAGGTCAGCTGGTTGCAAATCTATAGGTATGACTGTTATTGTCAGTTACACCTCTCCCGTGAGCCTACCTCATGCTTGCCAACCCCCAGGGAACGTAATACTCTTCACTTCTCTAAGAGATGTGCAAGTGTTTAGTAACACCAGTACTTGTAAAGTCTGTTTATGCTGAAAATTATTTTTAACAAAAGACTTCTGTGTGGTGATGATTTTGATGTCCTAGGGCATGAGGAGCCTACCACAGATTTATATTAATGGTCATTGTAGTCAGAAAAAAGTGGCAAGTGACACTTTTTTTTGAAGAAATACATACATTCTGGAAAAAAAAAAAAAAAAAAGTGGAGAGCAATGGTAAAATGAAAATTTCCTTGGGAAGTGATCTTGGGGAGTATCAAATGTTATTGCTCTGCTTTATATTTCAGCTGAGTCTCATAATGAAACAGCCACTAGAATTATCCAGTAATAAACAAATATTTTGTACAAAAATGTTCATGAACTATCATTTCTTTTTAGATCAGTACAGTTAAGGGCTCCAGGCCAACCATGGAAAATAATTAAGCTAATTACCCTAACAGAAGGAAGCAGATACACCTTCATTTGAGCCCACTGACAGGCTGTCAGGGTATTTTACGTAAGAGTAGAATAGAAAGCCAAAAAGGACTACGTTTTGAAACTGAAGAAATCAGGCGCTAACACTTTTCTGTTGAATGCTGAGGGAAGAGGCTTCTGCTAGTAGATTTATGAAGATTTCAGATTTGAATTGCAACCTTCAGAAGCCTTCCATTGCCTAATCTCCCTGGGAGAGGATTGGGAAATATTAGTGGATGCAATTTCAATCCATCTGTGACAAAAGAGGTAATTGTGTAATTATTCAGTTGTGATGGTCTCTAAGATTACACATCCAAATTCCAAGGATTTGGCTGCAGCCATTTCAGCTGAAACTGAGAAGGCTTTTGAGGGAGCAAGGACCATGCGACTCAAGCCACGGACATTTTGGGAGCCATTAGACCTTTCTAGCTTTAATTTGTCACTCAGCCATTAACTGCAGAAGGGAAGATGAATTTATGTAGCGAGAGGTAGTAAAAATAAGAATCGAGATGCACTGCTGCATCTCAATAGTTGTGACTCTTGTCACTCGGATGTTCTTACCTCAGGAAGATAGTTAGTGGATATCTATTTTTCAGCAAGACTGGAACAAAAAGCAACCCTAGTGTCACTCCTGCTTGTGAGCTGGCTATAGCACTAACAGTAAGTCTGGCCCCGTCGTGGAGGGTGTAAATTACCCTTCACTAGCAGCCTCTCCATTCACTTGGGGAAGAGCCTGGAGACCCTTGCAGGACGAGGACAGATGTAGCTTGTCGAGGAGGGCCATTATGTCACACGTCCTGTGATACCAGCCCCAGTCCAGCTGGGTCTTAACTGTTAAACTGCAGCCTAAAGATTTTCCCAGGGGTTGGTGTTTGCATCAACTATTTATTGTTGCATTTTAGCTAATCCTCTGCCTGTTGCATGATTCCTGCTAATGAAACACTTCAGGAATCACAGAATCACAGAATGGTTGAGGTTGGAAGGGACCTCTAGGGATCATCTAGTCCAACCCCCCTGCTCCAGCAGGGACACCCAGAGCACGGGGCACACAGTCGCATCCGGGTGGTTTGGAATGTCTGCCTCAGTCAAGTGATGTGGCGTGAAATTGCCTGAGCCGAACTCACCTCGGGAAGTCACCTCCACACCTTCATTAGCTAAATTTCCTTGCTACACTGAAGGAGGAAGAAATAAGTTCATGGTGGTGTTTCTAATATGAGGAGTTTCCTGCCATTGTAATATGAGAACTATATTGTAAAACTAATCTAAAAGTCATGAACAAATTAGTATTTTCCTTAGTTTTTGAGCATTTCTAGCGTTTTGTTTAATACTCAGAGTATATCTAAAACTTCTCAGGAATTGAAGAAATCCTTCATGAAAGAGCATCTGTTTCTCAATCAGTGAATAGCAGGAGGGGTTAGAAACATGCACATGCTTACAATATTACAACACAGGGATAAAGAAATGAGAAGGCCAGAAAAAAAAAAGCACCAGGATTGGTCAAAGATCCAGAAAGAATATCCCACATGGAGAGACTGAAAGAGATGCAGTTGTTTAGCCCAAGGAAGAGAAAACAAAGAATATAGCAACAGTCTTCCAATATACCACAAAGGGAATCAGCAGTTCTCCTTGTCCAAGCTAGATAAAATAAGAATTAAGTAAAATAAAGTCTCAGAGATTCAGATTAGATGGGAGCACAAAATAATTCAGAGAGTGAAGCAATGAAATAGACTCCCTAAAAATCAATAGATTCCCTAAAAAGGTTGCAGAATCTCCATGACAGGATCTCCATTGATCCGGAATGGCTTAAACCACTTCTTCCAGCCTCAGAAAAATGAAAGATAGACCAATGGAAGTCCCTTCCAGCCTGTCTTCTCTGACAACCAGTGCTGCAATAATGGGTCATTTTTCAGATGGCTAATTTCTTTCTTCATTAAAGTACCAACATTCTATAGCAAACAGATTTTCACATTTTCCATTTCAAATGTTTGGCTCCCACAAAGAAAACCTGTATCAGTAATTTATTTTGGCAAAAGACCTACTTAGACAATAATTTATACTACTCTTTAATCCCCTTTTTTCACTCTACTCTTTCTCTGTACAAAATCTTTTACAGCCTCAAACTGCCACAGAACCCTCATCTTACAAAACTGACCATTTGCATGCATTCATAAAACAAAAACAAAAGAGTACCATAACAAGATGAATATGTGCTGTCCAAGAATGCATCATTATTTTTGTTGAACCCTGCTCACCTACAAGGGATCATGGATCTGTTCACAAACCTACCCCAGCAGGCAGAGAAGCACATGAAGGGATCGCCATAAAAAAAAAGGGAAAATAAAGGCTTTTTTTTTTTTTTTTTTTTTCCCCGGAGGTATATCTGAAATAGAGTGTTTCATTTTGTCTGTCAGTAATCCTAAAATGAAGTCTGAAATCTCAGGGCTTTTATGGGCAATTTGAACAGTATGAACTGAATTGTATTTGTCAGAATTATATCTGTAAAACTCACATTCATTGGACTTCAGGTAGTGCATATCTGAGCAAAGATCCAAGACACAGGAGCAAAATAAAGTTCCAAGATGCCCCTTGTAAGATGCAGATTCTGAACTTCTCTCTCTCTGTCAAGTAAAACACTTAGAAAAAACTTAGTCTTTCATAACTGCATTTTCCAGAGTCTGCTATTCTTGCTCTATAAATGCCATTTTTTGTTACGTACACAAAGAAATTGTTTTTGAAAAGTATTACCCACTTTTTTGGCTCTTTTACTGATCTTCAAGAAAAGTATAATCTAAGGATAATAGTCTCCTAATCTTTTGTGAATCATTGAAGAATGCCACAATCTTGCCTGTTTTCAGTCTTCAGTTGCTCATGGTTTATTGCACATTTGATATGACAGCAGTTGTTAGGCTACTGGCAACAGTACAAGCAAACTATGAAAAGCCTTTAGTCTAGCAACAGTGAACACTTGCTTTGCAGTGATTGCCTGTTTCTGTAAGCTATATAAAAATGTTTTTATCTGATTTCAGAGAAACTGGTTAGACCCCATCAAGCTGTAAAATCCTGGCACAGTGACAATGTGTGGTAGTACTTGGTGGAAAGCACCAATTATCAATACTTACAAAAGATGTCTCAATACCCTAATGCTACTCAAGCAAACATGCAATATAAGACAATTCAACCATCATTGTATTTAATCTCTCTAGCAAGCAGTCCTAATATGTAATACCTAACATCAGAGGTCTGCACAAACAATCCTATTACCAGGAAGAATCCACTTGCTCCTGCAATAGAAAATCAAGAGTCATGTATCTTCCAGACAAACAGTTATGCAAAAGCAAGTTGAAAATTATCTTTGAATCAGGAATGTTGCTGGTCCACACCTTCATAGGCCAGGTGAAATGTGAACATCAATCTGAAACTCATGCCCTAGGTTTGAGCTACAATTCAATGAAGTACAATGCTATAAGAAAGGATTCGTGACCCCAGAAGACTTATATTTTTTCTTCTGTATTTATTGTCATGATGAAAAAGAATAAAAGAAAAAAAAATGAAAAAAAAAATATATGTGTATATATAGGTCAGGGTAATCTGAGCAAGCCCTGTGTCCTGCACAGCAGCGTTACCATTCAGATGCTGTATTTCTCTACAGAGCAGTCATTGGCATTCTTAACCTTTTTACTGGAAGCAAGTGCATGGAAAGCCAAGTTTGTATTTCACTGCTGGAGCAACGTCTATTTCATATGGACATATCCAAATGTCATCAAAACAAGATTCTGGAAAAAAAGGTTTTGCTGTCAAAAAGTTCCCAGAAGAATGGTTTAAGACTGGCTGCTTCAGATGATCGTGAAATAAACATGTTGGAGATTTTCACAATGCAATTTGTTTCTTCCACTGTTTGCAGAGACCAAAAACGCTCCAGGAACTTGGTGCATGTTTAAGGAAACATCTGGTATTGTATGTACAACATCTGGTTGACTCAATATTGCTCAATAAAATCCACACAAATAATTAAAATACTATGTGCAGGGATAATGAGAAGTGTTCCATTTGTTATTCCTTTTCAGAAAAAAAAGAAATGACAAATGTAAAAGACAAGAGTTAAAGACTTGATAAGTATAAAGTTAAGACCAGTTGGAAAACTGAAAAAATATAGCTCAGAGAGGAATGGGAGGAAAGAACATGTGAGAGGAAAGAGAAGGAAAGTTGCATGGCTGCTTTTTAATACTTCAGCTGCTGTTTCTCACTCATCTGAATTTCAGGAACATACATACAAACATTATAAATTTGGAATTATTTACAAGAATGGAACAAAACCCTTAGAAAAATATTTTGCTATTTAGAGTGAGTTTCTCTTCCATAAAGAGACAGCCATAAAGCCTCCAAGTATTTTAACTGTAGGATTTCTGTGCTTCAGAGTAACAACGACAAATATTTCATCCTTCTGTAGTCTTGAGCCTCACAGCCTTTTTTGGCCATCTGGCTTTGTAATCCTAGCATGCCTGTGTACAAGAACTTTTGAAAACTTAAGCACGGTTTAAGAGCAGTATCTGTATATAGGTTAATCAACTGTGAAATTTGCAGCTGGCAAATAACCTCTAAATAGGTTAAACAGAATCATGCTTATCTGAGGAAGACTCTTTTCTGATGCAAAAGATGACCTAATATTAGGGTCTTATATGTTCCTACTATCAAGAATAACTGCCTATCGTGTCAGTATATCTGAGGTCAAAATGTCAAATCACCCTCTGCTGATTTGAGGTGTACAGTGGGGATCCAGTATTTGTTCAAGCTTAATTTGCAAAGGAAACTTGTGAAAAGTAGTGTTGACTATGCCTTTTAAAACTCCTAAATCATTTTTAATTTGAGATGAACCTTAAACCCTGGTGGTCAGTCCGGGTGTTGCCACTACTGGCTTAAATGTACTTCATTTAGTCTGCACTTTGCTTACGAACAAAAGCATATTAGTTAACAAATGTTTTGCTTAGCTTCCCCACTGTTTATTGCAAAGTAAATATTAATGGAATGGGCTTGAAGGATGCAATTAAAATACTGCTATACTTTTTGCACGCTAGTTTAATATTTTGAAGTACAGCTGAGATATTGATCTTTTTATAATTGTTATGTGAAGAACAGAGATAAGTAAGCATTAGTAATACCCTGTAAAATTTCAGAGAAAGACTTCATACAATGTATTAGTACATAAATCCTAAATCCTTGCAAGGTTTGCATGAGAAATATTTGGAATAGTGTCTATCCTTGGACTAATGACTAACCTTTATACAAATGCTACGAGGCAGTAAATCTATTCATCTTCCTCCTTTACAGAGCAAAAATCCAAAGCTCCAGCAAATCAGCTGCACTTTCACACATCAACTCAGGCATATGAACAACTTCCCCCTGAAACAGCTTTCTCCCTCCTTTTGGAGGTGATTTCTCGGTCACTGTTGTTTGATCTTGTATATTGTGTGTCACATGAATACCTAAAAGGTGGGCAGAAAGGCTGCATCTGATTTTGTTGTTGTTGTTTCTGTTTATTTATTTATTTGTTTCCAATTACACTGGAAGTCTGCAAGCTATAAAACAAGCAACCCAGCCTAATAACTATGTAGTCTTTTCTTACTAATGAAGTAATGGCACTGAGGAATAGTGACAAACAGCAGTATGCCGTATCCAAAATGATAGAGGCAGAGACCCAGCTATCATGATGATCACACACCACTCACTCAGTCAATCTGCTGTCATATGAAATTTAGTGTATTCCATGTACTAATTTGTCTTTGGCCTCTTGCATCTCATCTGCACCTATGGTTGACTCCGTTCCTAGCTGATATAAACGGGTATGACCTGTAAGGCAGTTTTCTCTGCAAAAAAAGCATCTGAGCATATCCAGTAACAACCACATCCTCCATCCCGTCTCTGGGCTCTTTTCAGCCAGGCCGCCTTGCTCTGTATATGCAGAGCTGAGATGATAGGATTTTGGCAAAGAAAGCAAGGAGAGCAGCATGGGTCCTGGATGAGCTGAGGAAGAGATTCATGGCAGAAATGCTGTGCTGGAAATAACTCTCCTGTCTACAGGGTATTTTTAAGACTTCCAACGGTCTAACATTCTGCACCAGGTCACAGCCATCTTTCAAAGGATGCCTTTGTCTGATGAGCAGTCAGACAGAAAGACACCAACACGGATAATAGACTGGTTACACTCACTCAAGTTGTGCAAAATCCAGCATCAAGCCTGTGCCTGCAGCCTGCTCCAAACTTCTGATTCTGCCAGCTCATGCAGCCGATAACAAGATTGTTACGAACTCACTCAGTGAGTTCAAGTTGTCTGTCAGCTCTGAGAAGCTTGCTAAAAAGGCATGGGAATGATACGCTGCAAACTAAGCTCACTCTGAAAATTGTTTGGCTGACAGGGTTGTGCTGGGGCAACACTGAAAGCAAACTCAGACTCTGCAAAACAATTTAATTTCAATGACCTGACTAAGAAAAAAAAAAGAACTAAGTATTTTTTTTTCTCTTTTTTCCCTGCCCAACGCTATCCATGCCCTTTTCCCCTACCTACTCAAAGGCACTTTGTACAGGCACTTTCCCTGGCTCTGTGTAACACCTCCTCTGTAACCTTTCAGTGGCGTTCTCTCTCTTTCCTACTTGCAGATGCTCTGCAAAACAGTCAACACAGTCAATGCAGGAAGGAGATCTTGATGAGTCGCATTTCAACTCCACCCTTGGAATAACAACCAACCCTTTGCCTTCAGTCATCCACACACATACTTCCCAACCTCACAAATACAGCTGGAAGCAAAGCAAGTAGGGAACAGTTTTCCTATCCAAGTGTTCAGGAAGATGATTCACGAGCAATGGAAGCAGAGTATGAGCTAGGATTGCCGCAGTGGCAGCACAAGTAGTGCTCCAGACAACACAGATGCATATATTTATATTTTTTAATTGTAATAAGCCCACAGAAGCTTATGAAGAAAGATTTTGGGGTAACTGTCACTCAAGCCAATTCATAAGCTCACCAAAGCCTTTCTTAAAAGTATTGTTTGTTTTCCTCCGCACTTCCATTAAATAGCTGTTCCAGAAGCTTCCTGGCAAGAATCTGACTCCTGATTTCCAGGTCAAACTATTCCTAGCAAATTTGTAAATAATTACAGGGTGCCAAAATTGCTCCATAGCATAGGTTGCTTTTTAACTATCTCTGGTGTTCATCACTACTACCACTCCTGGAAATATAGTTAGAAAAAGGGGTTAATCTCCTTTCAGCTTCTGGTTTGCTCTACTAACAAGAGAAGAGATTAAAGTAGGTATGAATATAGGGTCTTCATTTTCCATATCATAGCAGGATCCTTCCTTTGCTCCCACTCCAGACTGAAATCACCTCTTCAGTAACTGGAGGTTGCTTTGGTGTGAAGTTCCCCTTACCGTCGAACCACCAGCCATGCCTGCGCGCTCGGCATTAGCCCGCCGTACACCAACTCGGCTTGGTCACCTACAGCACCTACGTGGAGGGGACCGCGTGCACAGCTGTTTACCAGGCTGCCATGCTACGGACTAGCAGCAATCCCGGCTGGGGAGGCACCACCAGTGATAGGCCACCCTTCCTCACTCTAAAGGGAGCGTTTGGTTACGTGTGAGACTGCAGCAGGTCTGAGCAAACTCTGTACAAACTTTAGGATTACGAAAAACTTTTTTCCGGAAGCTTTACTGCTACTGCTGGTCATCCCAGGTCTACAACACAAGCCTTTGGCCAGCCAGTCTGAGCAGGCCAAAATTGTAAGTAGCTGTATGTGAAACTGTTCAGCTACAGCATCTGAAGAAGTAAACACACAATTCTTCCTTTCTTCTTCTCTACTCCAGTCATTATGGCATCACTACAGTTATCTCTCCGTCCAGCCAACACCGCATGGCTATATAAATATAACACCAACACACACAGAACAGCTTGTCTGTATTAAAAGTAATACTTAGTTGACAGCAGTTCACAAATGAAATTGGGGAGTTAAAGCAGATGAATTACCAGGGGCCATGAGGAAATGACATTTTTTTCAGTTTAACCTCAAACCTCAGTAAATAATCCACAATGTCAAACAGGAAAATCTCTGAGCATACACAACCTGCTGGTGTGTCATGTCCCATATGTCATTATCCTGTGCTATAGCTGTCCAGGATGCAGCGTAGTCTTGTTAGACTGTGGATTCAATGATTCATAAAGGCAGAAGCTTTAGCCAGAGCATACAAAGCATGTTAGTGTTCTTTTCTCTGCTGTTATTCTGCATTCATTACACAAAACATAAAAGAACAACAAAAAAAAATTCTTTTGAAGAAATGATGAACTGTCTCATATAAGGTTTTGAACTACATAACTCTTGGTGCTACAGTGCTTTTTTTTCTTTTCTTTTAATTCCTATTTCTAGTTCCTGAAAATGTTCTCTTCTTTTTGTTTTTCTCATGTCATTTTATTCATTTGTCAGTAGTGAGTCGTTCAGGTTAACAGAAATTTTCTGAGTCTTTAAACCAATATGCTACGTCAAAACAATATCTCAGAGAAGCGTTATAAAGATCCACATATTATACATATTAAGATAAAATTCTGAATTCTTTTTTTTTCAGTGAAAATGGTTCATTTCTGGGATTCCCAAAGCTCATCCTATTTCTTTAGCAGTTTTAACAACTGTATCCATCACTTTTACACGGCATTCTGAAAGCCATGGATTGCAGAAGCAGCATGACTTCTGGTCGTGGATAGCTGTGATCACAGTTTCAAAGACGGGGCAAAGAGCTCCTTTATATACTGGTTTTATTCCAAATTAGTTATTTCCAGAAAATGACTGGCACAGGAGCTGGACCAAACCGTTTTTGCTGAGTGGGAGAAAGGGATGGGGAATCATTTACTTGCAAGTGGCAACAGCTAGAGAAGGCAAAGATCACACTGAGTGAAAGATGGTGGGGAGAAGCACGGTCAGGGCTGGGAGGGGGAAAAGATGCGTGTTGGAGTCAGATAATAAGCAGGAACCAGGGAAAGAAGGAAACTGCTGGAGAACAGATGCAGGCAGTGACCTGGCTGTACAAAAAAAGCAACTGTTGCCTAATGCAGTGAGGGAACTACAAGAACGGGTTACTGGTCTCTCCTTGTGCCCTCCAGAACACAGTCCCCTAGGGAAGTGCTACCTTTCTGAAACAAGCCTCTGCCTTTCCTTCTCCTTTCTGGTCTCATGCCTCTCCCACCAAAGAGCTGCCTCTCTGCTATCACTCCATGTGCCTTTAGAAACCACAGTTACAAGAAACTAATCACTGCCAAACTGACAGAAGCATGTTTAAAATGCCTGTTAGAGCCTGAAAGTTGTTGACAATATTTTATTTTATAAATAAAACATATGAAAACAAATACTAGAAGCAGTATGAAAGTGCTATGTGCATTCCCTGAGCATATGCAGCTAGGCTGTTTTAAAAACTATGTGCTGCTTGTAAGAGTAAGTTAAATACCACATAGACTGTGATCCAGCTCATAACTGAAGAAAGGAAATGAGGCAAGATTTCTCATACTGTGGGAAGAGCACAGTTGCTTTGAATAAGCAACTGTTTAAACTCACCTTTCCCATGGGTCTGCAGTTAAGCTTTTAAAAATGCCAAGAAAAAAAGTTTTAAAATCTACTTTTTGTTCTGTATTCACACCGTCCTTTGTTTCTGCTCTTCTTCTCCCCTGTAACAGAAAATGAATGTGAAAGGTGCTAGAGAGATAGCTAGTGTCTGTAATCTGAACACAAGGCTTTGAAGAATATCAAATGGTCACATGAAAAGATGTAGAAAATGCCCGTTAGGGAAGACTAGGAAGGAAGGTTGCAAACTGATCTCTTTGGAATCCACTGCTGCATAAAAATATGCTCCCAAGCATGGAAGAAAGATGCATGCCTAAAATGGAGGGGAAATGTATGCAGAGAAATTAAAACCAACCATCATTTCTGGAGCACATTTTGCATTCTTGGCAAAGAAGAATATCCTTCAAATGTTCTTGAGATGATAGAAATGGTATTCACAGCTGTAGTTTTGGTAGATAGACACAAATCTGTCAGTGTTTTTTTTTTTTCCTGAAAACAAATAGCAATGGGGAAAAAAACAGAGAACAGCTGAATAGATGGAAATTACATTCATTGGCTTGTGTGATTAGATTCTGTAGAGCAAAAAGACTCCCCAAAATTTGGCTCTTTTTGTTTTTTCTCAGACATTCTCCATCTGTCCTCTTTCTTTTCCCAAAGAGCTGAATGTTGTTCTTGAGAGTCAACAGGTAGTTCTGGGGCATCTCCTGCCTATGGTAACACTGAAGTGAAAGATGAAGAGTTCCAGTAGTTTAGATGAAAAGCTTTTTAGCTGATCAAACTGAATATTTTATTTGTAACTGATATATCTCCTGTCTGTATAAATGAATGTTACACTGCTTGTAGAAAAGTATCTGTCATAACTGAAATGCAGGATGAAATGCAGGATTTCACCAACTAAGAAAATTTCAGAAAAATAAATAAATACCACTGGAGCCTAAAGAAGTCTTGGAAAGGTATAATTATGCATGCAGACTTTTCCACTGTTGAGAAATCACTAGCGGTGTAGCCCAAGAATTGATACTGGAGCCAGTTCAGTTTAGCATCATCCCTGATGGCCTGGATAATGGGACAGAGGGCACCTCAGCATCTTCTGTAGGTGACACAGAATAGGGAGCAGTGGCTGAACCACTGGAGGGCTGTGCTGCCATTCACAGGGACAGGGACATGCTGGAGAAATGGGCAGACCTCACAAAGTTCAACAAAGTCCTGCACCTGGGGAGGGGTAACTGCAGGCACCAGTACAATCTGGGGACTGACTGGCTGGAGAACAACTTTGTAGACAAAGACCTAGGGATCCTGGTGGACAAGAGGTTGATCATAAGCTAGCAATGTGACCTTGTGGCAAAGAAGGCCACTTGTACACTGCTTTGCATTGGCATTGGTGAGGCAACACTTGGAGTGCTGCATCCAGTTCTGGGCTCCCCAGGACAACAAAGACACTGACACACAGGATTGAGTCCAGCAAGCAGCCCTGAAGAAGACAAAGGGAACGGGGCTTCTTTCGGATGAGGAGAATCTGAGAGAGCTGGGACGATTCAGCCCGGAGAAGAGAAGGGAGAGGGGATCTTATCAGAGTGTATAAATACTTGAAGGGGAAGAGTAAAGAGATAAAATCAGTCTCTTTCCAGTGGTACTCAGTGAAAGGAGAAAAGGCAATAGGCACAACTGAAAGGTAGGAAATTCTATATGAATATATGTTATATATATATTTTTTTCCTGTAAGAGTAAATATGTTGCCCAGAGAGGTTTTGGCATCTCTGTACATGCTTGGAGATATTCAAAACTCAACTATATATGGCCCTGAGCAACTTACTTGCTTCAAGCGGGAGAGTTGGACTTCATGATTCCCAGAGGCCCCTTCCAACTTCAGTGACTCTGTGATTCTCCAGTTCTCCAGGAGAATTTTTGGGAGACAAATTTTTGGGGAGTCTCCATGACCTTAACGACATCTGCCACAGAAATGGCAGTATCTCCCTCTGTTAGACAGCAACGTGACTCAGCAGTAAGAAAGGAGCCAGACAGCAAACAGAACCCAGCAAGTTTGCTTTTCCTCGGAGAGGTGCTGGGAAACTGGAGTCCCCTGCTCCGCAGCCACGTTCCTCTCACACAGAGTAAGACCTGGAGTCAGCCTCGGGAAGCACTTGCTCTCCCTTCAGCTTCCACACCGTTACAGACACCATGACTCACCTTGTTCCGTAGTGCTTCCCGGACACCGGGCAGTTTGGTTTTCATGTCGCATCATCAAATCTTCTTAACAGACAGATGAAAGTAATTTCACTCCTCAGCAAAAACTGCAGCCCTGCTCCCTTTTCATGTCCAAAACCCAAATTTGTCCCAAATCCTAACCCTGAGTGCTACCACATCAAGTTTTTCCTGCAGCTGTCGGTCATCTGAGGACACACATGTTTGCCTCCTAGGACTGGGAAGGATTCAACTTTCCTACTACTTCCAGACTACGGGAAGGAAAATTATTTCAGGCTGTCACCACTTCCCCCTTCCCTGAGAAAATGAGATGGGGCAGGGAAAAGCTGCTTCACTGAGAGGAGGCAGCCACCTCTGAACCCCTACTTTTCCCAGGACAACATCATCAGCTCCAGAGGCAGGATAGATCTGCCTGCTATAAAGAGCCCTTCATAGCTCTTCATCCCCAGGCAGGAACAGTCCCACCCTGCAGAGAGTCTGGACAGTTAGGATGGAAAAATCAGTATTTCTAAACACAGTTGCACATTTTGCATATGAAAAATCTCATCTTCTTATGTATAAATATTGCAGGGACCAGTGTGGAACTTCATTGGAAAAACTAGTCTTTTTTCTATCTATTAATATTATACTATTTTAGAGGGGAGATGAACACCCAGGAAAGGAGTCAAGGCTATTCTGTGCCATTTAAATGTCTGCACTCAACTTTGCATGTAGCTTTAGGTGACAAAAATAACAGGGGACTCGGTAATAAATATTAAGCAAAAATATATATTTGTTTTATACTGGTGATGGTGTCTGAGGGCCAGGGAATGGTGCTAGGGAAACATAGTAGACCTTGGTAAAAAAATTCTGATAGGCCTTCTGGTTATTAACCTTCTTCTGGTTGCAGGACTTTCTGAAGCAAGGTAGGCTATATTTCCTTTGTCTGTTTTCTTCAATTATTACCTTGCTTTGCCACAGAGACAAAACTAGCCATAGGTAATGCTAAATTTCTGTATTTACTTGCAGCTTTAGTTTTAATACTCAAAAACTCGAAAAATCAGGATGAAACAGGGAAATAGTTCTTTCTGAGTTGAGTTTTTTTCAATTACTATAGTAGGATTCAGTTTCTCAGCTTCCATTGTGGTCAAGATAAAACCACATTTTACAAAATTTCTAATTTTAATTCTCACGCAGAATGTGGTCATGAGACCTGGAGCTCAACAATATCTGTTTACAGTCAGCAAACCATCTTACATTCTACTCCAGCTTGAAACTTAGGTCTTTCAAAACTGGCTGAAACATACAGGAAAAAAAAAAAGGGAGGGGGGCTTGTCATTTTTGGAAAGTTCCACAGCTGTAATTTTGCAATACAAGGTGTGGGCCAGTTCTTTTCCATAATCATGATTCTATCGGCCTGATCTTTTGCAGTCATTAGGAGTCACCAAATCCAGACCTATTATAATAATTATTGTTTCACAGTAATTATATAACCTGCTATCTAGAAGCAAAACCTTTTGATGGCAATGTATCGATTTTTGACTTTTGAGTGAAAGAATTTCAGACATGGTCTTTGCTAAGTACCTAACTGGGGTTACAAGTTTGAGAACTTTTTTGCACAAGTGTAGATGCTTAGCATTGCAACATGATGCTTGGCCTACATACCCTATTTGGAAACACCAGACACAGAAATAAATGGGAGTTTTCTTAAAACCGTTGGTTTGCTGCAAGATTTCTCTAGCTACATTGCAAACTACACACGACAGACTTCAGTACCAGTTCTCCCAATCTCCACTACCAGTAGTCGCTTACATAAATAAGCAAGGGAAAGCAGAAAAACTTTCCCCACAATTTTCCATCAAATCCAGACATGTTTAAAATCAGTCAGTGACTTGACTCACTTGTTGAACTTAGTAGTGAGGGGAAAAAAAATCTTCCCATGGTTGTTCCTGTAAATAACCGAAAACGTTACAGTTTTAAGGAGGTCTGTGGGACCACAAGATCAACTAGCAGCGGGACATAACAAGCCTGGGAAGAAGGGTACAGAGCACGATACTGCCCAAAGCAATTTTTATCGCAGTTTATGTCACCGAAGCTCTATGAGGCAGCACAGAGAACTGGTCCTGGAAAAGTTGGAGACTCTTCAACACAAAGACACAGTAGCAAGAAGTCAGTGCCAAGGGAAGAATACAGGGCTAAGAACCAAGTCCTTTGTTTACATGATTTTTTTGTTATCCCTATGCAATCTCTAGACCTTCATCTGTAACTGACCTGCTGTGCTTGTAAAAGGTAAATAGTAGTGACAGTTGAATGAACAGTATGGGAGATAACCATGACTCTTTCAAGAACCCTTTCACGTTTATTTTCCCAGAAAAACTGCAACTTCTGACTCCATTAGCGAAAAAGTTGATAAAAAGAGGAATGTTTTTTAAAATCAGCTTCACAAGAAGTTAATTTGGAACTACATGCTTAATTTTAATGCTCAGAGTTATTCATATTACCATAGCATCAAGGATCCTAATTAACCAAAGATCCAGATCTTGATGAAAATTATCTTCATCCTACATCCTGATGTAAGATAAAGATTAACCTACATTTGGAATGTATGCATGCACTCTGCTCATTTAAGACTTGGGGAAAAAAATCCAGTTTCTTTCTATGGACTCCTCAGGTTTGTCATTTGAAAAAGACACACTTTCTTCAGTCCACAATTGAAGTTCAAACTATGAAGTTCAAACGCTCAGACACGTTTCTTTAAAACACCTCCAATGTGCACGTAAATCAGACCCGTGGCTGTTGTCAGCTGCTATTCACACCTGTACTGAGCAGCACCTGCAGTGGAGAAAATCAGCTCAACATTCAGTGATCACATGGCATTTCTGTAGCAGCAGCATTTGGGAATTTCCACTGCTTTGTGCTATTTACCTGCCCCTAGCAGTAATTTGCAACCCACACAGTTTCACTTGGAAATTCTTTTTGTATAAAGTCATTACGGAAAGGATCACTGACCATTTTTCACGTGGCACCACTAGTTTTGTACGCCCATCTCATGTTGGACTATTTAAAAATAAACACAAATATTTTGGACACTACCAGGCATTTGGAAATGTTTGCAAATACAGATAAATACCTGGACGACATCCCTCTAGCTACAGGGATTGTTTTTTACCTCTTCAAATGCAGAACAACTGAAGATTTCTGAAGAGTAAAGAAGGTAGCTCATTCATTCTATTTCACGTCAGATATTAGTAGCTTAATGAATTTACGCACATGGAAAACAGAGTGGGTAATCTCAGAAGACACTTCCACTATATACAGGCTTTTTGGGAGTCTGAATGTTTTAAATATATAGCAGTTTTCATGTGAATTAACAGCAGGTGAAAGAGGAATTCAGAGCTTTTCAGGATATACCAGTGTCAGATAACCATTACTTCACAGATATAAACAAGTGAAAAAACACACATATTCCTCTTAAAATGCTTCTCTTTGCAGCTCAATTACAGAAATATTTTCTTTACAAATTACAATTCCAGGGTCCTTCCACCACAAAAAAAGACATGCCACTTTTGCAGTGTTTTTTTGCTTTGTTTTGCTTTTCCAAACCATGAATATGGAAATATTGTTTGTCTTGAAAACTTGGCTCATCAATGAGGATTTAATTTACTTTTCATGATTGTTATTCAGTTGGCACAAAATAGAATGTGTAATCAAAGAATCAGAACTTGAAAAAATGGAATTAGATGTTGTGTGTTTTCTTACAGAAGAGCTGTTGTCACATTTCCTGCATACTTAAGCAAAAAAGAAGCTACTTTTTCAGATTTATTTTCTTCCAAGTACTGACGGGTTTTACTGATATTCAGTTGATGTCAGTCTCAAATGTTGGCAAAAATGTCTTTAGCTGTAAGATCTCAGAGACAGGTTCCTGTCTTTCCTGGTAAAAGTCAAGCCCAGTGAGGAGTTCCACATCTCGAACACGTGCAACATGAGCCTGAACTCTTTTTTCAACCCATTCGGAAGGCTGCTTATTTTCCTGCCAAGAAAAACAGGAGCAATGTTAAAATACTGGTTATTGTCTACCACCACTACCACCAAACAACAGAGTGCATTAATGGCATTAAAAGCCTTTAGTTTGTAAAATTTCTTTCATTTTTTTCCTAGACATCTCTGCAGCCTTGCATTTGGGGATCTCATTTAGGTAAGAGTCAAACGGATGCCCCCTCTCCCTATCCACCCCAACACAGACCCAGCCTCCTGTCAGACCTCCTTCCTGTCAGCTACATTTCACGTCAACTGTCTTGGGAGACTAGTAGAACCCAACATGAAAGTTCTCACATAAACTTAACACCAGACCCAATTTCCAAGTAAAATAATACATTCAAAGAAAGGACTATAAGCAATCTGAGGCAACAGAGAAGTAAAATACTGCTGAAATGGTTGGTATGAATTATAATAAATTGTTAACTAATTAATTGTTAAGTACAGTTGAGTTATATTTTAAACACACAGAATAGTTATAGTTACTGTATAAATTATTGGCTGCACTCAGGCTAGCTAAACAAGTGGCATCTGTCAACCTGAGCAAAGTCCTTAAAGCAGGTCAGTCTTTATTGTTGATAGCAAAAATAGTTGCTAGACAGATGCAGACTTAACACCTCCCAAAAAAAAGAAAAGGAAAAAAAAGAAAGCCCTGTAAACATCAGTACTAATGAATCAGAATGCTACTGTTTTACTACAAAAATTACTTTGTATGCAGATTGTAATTTGCTTTTCTGTTGCCAGGATCTGCTCTGGACACAAGTATTTCGCTAAATTTAACCTACCACAGCTCACAATGGACAGTATGAGGTACAAAGATGTTTGAGGTGTTTATTGCTAAGCTTTAGAGATAACAGACATTAATTGCTAAAGAATCGAGACTAATTCCTGATTATTTCTAATTATTTCTTTTGCACATTCAGTCAACTCTCAGCTTCCTACAATTCCTTGTGCAGCTGTGGATTAACCATGCTACAAATGCAGACCCAGGTTGTGAGTTCAGGCAGAGTCACAAACAAACTGAACACAACTGTATTGCTTTGAGGGCCACTTCAAGACTGTATAGCTACATACATCTGCATATGAGAAACTGTAATGAAAGAAACTTTCTGCACCCTGGAGCTTGGTGCAGGGACACCCACCTGCCTCAACAACACATGCTAAACTAGACCAATTTATTTTCTGTGTGTGCTGCAAAAGGTGAGATTTACACTGTTTGTGGAAAGTGTCCCTTGTACTTAATTAAAGTATGCATTTCTTGTTGTAAACGATGAATGTCAACTGCAAATAAGAGCAGATTAATTAAGTCCTAGAGATCTAAAGATTCTCCCACCAGGAATCACAGTTCACAAAGCCCACTTGCCCACAGGAGCAGGGAATTATACGTACAGCACAGCTTTCAGTGTTGTCAGGTCGATGGGGAAGGATAAACGACAAAACATCCAGGGAGCCTGAACAGTTCAGTGGAGTAAAAGAGAGATTCTTGCAGCTAGTCAGAACCACAAAGTAATGGGTTGGGACTGGGATTTGTGTGTTATTTACATGCCTATAAAACAAAAATTAGGGGATTTATTTAGTAATAAAATACAAAAACACTGATGCCATTGGTATTTCATAGAATACATCTCACCATAGTTCTTTCACTATTATATGACTTCTATTTATTTCGTAGTTGAAATAAATATCTGAAAGGATAGACAGTCTCACTGTCCATTTCATGAGCAGCCAAATATGCCCAGATTAGTCCTTTTTCTGCAAACAGTCCCATTTAAATCAATAGGACTGCTTATGTGCTCTATATTCCATTTTGCCAAAGCTAAGAACGTTCACATCTAGAAGAGCAGGTTGGAGTATTGTAGGTGTCCTTTATTGCATTAAGAATATCAACTGTATGAAACTGATTTGAAGAAGAAGGAAGAGAAAATTAGCTTTTGGTTCCTGGTCAATAAGAAATGCCAGAAGGATGATGTGTGATTTTGTGCTATGGAAACCAGCTTAGGATATGTGATTCAAAATGTCTTTGCCGCCATATTACAGCCACTAGCATGCTCCCTTTTGTGCTAAACATATGAAGAGCTGAACACCTCCCAGATTTGCTGTGTGTCTTCAATATTTAACCAAATAACATCAGTGAAACCATTATATGACTTAGTATGACTAACCGTGCTGAATAAAACATGCTTGTTCAAAACTGTAGACAACATTATGTGGTTGAGTGGGCATTACAGCATTTTGCTTGGAAGGAAGCTCTAGTCTCCCATCCCTTCCTCCTCCTGCTTCGTGGCAGAGCTGACTTTACCATTCTCAAACCATCTTTGACAGATGTGGTATTAAGTCAAGCCTTGGATATAAAATCCCCAGTGACAACAGTTAGCTGTGCACATTTTGCACCACTTTTCCTTCTACATAAGCGTTCTTACTGTCAAAATGCATTTTCCCTATATTTGGAAGAGTCTAAGTTGTTGTCTGCTCTTATTCTGCTTTGTTCCTCCTCCTGTCCTCAATGACTAAGATAAATACTTGGTCTTTATCATTTATATTTCTCCTTTATATAATTCTGATTTTTATATGTCCTCCTTTAGCCCGTTTTCTACACACAGGTGAATTTTTACATGTGTTTTGTTATGCTACCAGAGCTCAATAAAATGTAGCTAGAGCCTGTCAGACTTCCGAACAGTCTGTACTATAGCTATGTAAAGGTCCTATTCAGAAATATTACATGCCCAGGTTACACAATTCAGTGAATATATTAAACACAGAATTCTGGCCTTTGAAAACAAACCAATTTGAGACAACAACAACAACAAATAGGTGAGCGAACACCTATTTCCCACCTAAAAGTGGGAAAATTATGATTACACGTATTTTCTGCATATTTAGATACCTCACATATTATTCCAGTATTTCTATTGCGGAGGCCGAAAGGACTGGGCATAAACCTGGAGAATAAACTGGTATCACGGTATATGTCTGTGTATGTGCATGTGTAGATGGATACATATGTGACTGGAACTTCTAAACTAGAATTTCTAAAACTCTGTATCTACTTACAAGAGCATTTGCTTTTGCATGAATTTTTGCAAGATTGCTTTTTTTTTTTTTTTAATGAATGGCTGCTGGATTATAAACAGAAAAGTCAACGCTCCTTCATGCTTTGTTTTTCTTCTTTTTGAAGAAAAGTTTGTCTGCGTGGAAATAAAGTGCAAAATAATCTAGAGTTTGACCTCTGGCATTTCCTCGTACTTACAGTGTAATTTCATGAAGAGTGTCAAAATGACCATCATAATTGTAATCAAACACTGGTCCACTGATAACATTTATTCCATTCCTTTCTCTAGCATACTTTTGAAGTAGGACATTATGGAAATAGTCCCATAAGTCTGTCATTGAAAGAAAACATAAGCATAATTAACACAATTTTGAAGCTATTTCACTACTACAGGCAAAGAACCTATTCCTTTTTTGTTGTAGATAACTAATAAAAGTTTCCAAGCTAAACTGTCTGTAAAATAAATTCTTTGTTACATACTATTTAGGTTTCTTTAGAAGGGACATACTCTTATTCACCACTGATGCTACTGTACTTCTGTAGGCCTCTCTTGCGCTGCTGGAGATGTACATTCAATCTGAAGCTGAAGCCCACAACTCTAGATCCAAAAAGTCATTCATTTCTGGCCTACTTGCTAGCCCTGACAACTGTGACAGGTAGAGCAAACTGAGATGGTGGCTCTGTGAAAGGAGTATCTGAGAGTTACTAATCTGAGGGTTAGTCTAAGTCCACAGAATTCATGTCAAATATTAGTGTGCCATTTGACTGATTTCATAGATGTTATCTGAGCAAATAAATACAAATTGTAGGACAAAACCTATTGCAATTAGATGAATAGTGGCAAAAAAACAAATGCTTGGGGGAGTTCCTTATCAATACCCTGTGTTTATGGTCTAAATAATCCCTAGTAAGTGTTAAATCTCTGTAGAGTTTTCTCTGAAAAGCTGTTTGGATCTCTCATAATTTCTTTCATTTACTTGGAAGATTCAAGCCACTTATATTTTCAGAATCTCTGTTTTTAAAATGACAAGTTAGTGAATAAATGAGGAACGCCACAGAAAGGTGGTAGTTACATCATTGCTCTTCCCCCATCTTTTAGCTTCAGCAGGTTCTATCCTTTAGCTAAGAAAATGAGCAGAGGCTTAACTAAATGTAGTAACAGGACTACACGTAGTTATCCATGATTATTAACAAATGTGAGTCAAGTTGGATGCAGTCAATGTAGCTTACTGCACTTGCAGAACAGAAACATCTGTCTGAGAGAAACATTCCAAGATTAGCATACTCTGTTTTAAGTTTTTCCTTCATGAATCAGGCATAGTATCTGGGCACTGTTTGCACACTTCATCCTGTCTTACTGGGAGACCTTACAAAAGGAGAGATAAAGGGCTGTCTTCATTCATCTTGGGCATTTCCCCAGTGACATCTTTTTATGAGTTGTGTAATTAGCATTTCCTGCTAGGACAGTGTAAATAAGATGAAGAAAACATTCCAAAGTGAACAGGTACACCTACAAAAAGTTCAAACAGAACTATACACAGAAAAATATGACTTACAGGAGGATGTTTTAAAATTTCACACATCTAATTAAAAGAAGATCCTTTTAAAGATTTTGCAGAAGATTTGGATACACTGCAGGTCATGTATTAATGTTTTGAGATCATTGCTACAAAGTTGCAAAGTTGCTATGAAGTGTAGAACAATTTCAATAATTACAGAATATATTAATCAAAACCTTGGAACCTACCTCTGAATGCTGTATACATGGGAACTATATTGCTGGTGAGTAAAGCATCATATTGTTCAAGACCAGATGAATTGAAGTCTATACACACACATACAAAAGAACAAAGTATACCTTAATAAAGTACTACACAAAGACAAATTTGAAACATATGTCACTGTGAATTGCAGGTATATCTCATTCAGCTTCACATTCTTACCATTTAAATTTGCTTTTAGTCTGTGGAAGATAGAACGTGAAAATGCACAGAGCCACATTCATGTCTACAGTATATTGTGTTGGACTGAAGGCTGCTTTCATCGTACTGACAGATTCAAACAGGGATAAACAACACATTTCCTCACATGCAACATTTTGGAGAAGATTTTTGTTTATGGACTAGGCTAGAAAGGAACTATCAGATCATTAGATCACTATTTATCACCTATTGTCATTTCAAGGCTATTCGGCATTAATGAGATGTGTTTTCTTTTGATTCATTTGTGCCAGGACACTATCCAATTTGACATAAGGAAATAAATGTAGAAGAAGAGAGACAGCCCTCACCTTTATTTCTTTACATCTTTCCAACCAATTTTCCTTAAATTCAAGTTGTTGCATTTTTGAGGGAAAAAACTAAATGCTCTAAACTGAAAATACTTAAATAAAAGTAGCAGCAGTCTTGCTTTTGGCAGTCTACAAACACTGGAAACCTTTTTCTGCCCGGCATGCTGATCCCAAGAAGTTTGTTTTGGTGTTTGGGTATATGTTTAAACATAAACCCACATCCAGCTGATGAAGTCTTTCTAAGCTCTGGCTATAAAAAGAACCATACTCACTGGGAGGATAGAGGAAACCATGAGTGAAGTTCAGCCCTTCTGGGTAGTCAGAGCAATTTTGGCTCTGAGCAACAGGGATTCTAACATCAGCCCGCAGACAGTCTGAAACAGTGGGAGGAAGCGAAGACGTGTTTTCCTGTGAAAAGGGAAAAAAAAAGTATTACACCCACGGCTGTGGCCAGCTTAATGCTCTGTATAGTTTTAACTTTCTAGAATGGCCTTCACTGAATCTTCCTATTTTCATTATGATTCAGGTCAATGCAAGTAATGGACAGTAATGTTTTCTGCCTAGTGTTTTTCCTTTACATCTGTTTTTAGGTAATTCAGGGAAATCCCTATGTAGCATGCAAAATTCTAATTCTAAATGTAAAGCCTTAGGCCAAAACAGGTGACAAATTTGGCTCATTCATCACTTCTTGGAAAAATAAACTTGATTTCACATTACCTTACCAATAAAACATCTGAGAATGGTGTCTCAATAACATGAGTCTGTGCCTCTGAAGAGTTAAAAAATATTGTAGGAGATTCAGCACATTTTACTGGCTCGTTTCATTAACTTCAGTAGAGCTATGTTCACATTAGCTAAGAAATGGCCAAAAATTACTCTGATTAGTATAACTGTTTCTATCAATCTCATATTTTATGATTGCATTAATTAGAACATCAGAACGTACTTTTTGTGTGTGTGTGTTTAGCTGCACTTTGTTTTTCACACTCATTTAAATGTTATTTATTTTCCTTTGGTAGAACTAGAACATATATCCTGATTTCTGTCTTTATAAACAGTAGTTAACCATCTAAATAGAAATTTAGCACATTGTCTATGTTAAGTGGTTAAACCAATCAGAAAAAAAAAAAAAAACCTAACATTCTCCTTGCGCCTTTTTGTACTCTTTAATTTACTTTCTTTATTTACTTTTATGAGAGTTTCTGTATGCCCATATTATGTTCAAGTTATATATTAATGGAGTTAATAATAACATTTTCAAAAAAGCTCCCACACATTTAAATTGTTCAGAGCTCTTTCCAGTGGACTTTGCAGGAGAAGACTTCAGAATTCATAATGAACCTATGAACTCATGTAATTATGAGAAAGCAACCACTCCAAATGGTTCAGTTTGCTTTTTCTAGAATCTACAAGCAAGTCAACAGTATCAAAAGCTGCTAATAGCTGAGCATGGCTATATCTATGAGCACTTTTTAGTACCATGAGGTCAACAGTTAATGCAACCCAAGAATGCAAGCCATATCACTAATGGTTCATATGCTAACACACTCTCTCTGGAATGACCTACTCATTTCTTTTCCTCAAAATTGAGGAATAAGCTATTTTTAAAAAGATAATATATCAAAAAGAATGGAAGTAAAAAATCTCAAATAAGCTGTTGAAAATGATTATTAAGAAATAAGGCCTTGACACTGATAACTGCTATGTCTCAATATTTTATAATCAGAAAACAAATTTCAGCACACGCTCAACATCATTAGCCGTAGGTTCCCTGTCTTTTTGGTTGCAGAACCATAATGTCTTCTGAAGAAGATAGTTAACAACTGCCACATCGTGCATTATGTTTTCTGATGCAGATTTCTTTTTAACAGCTGCTAATTAACGTCAAGAAATGTGAGTTATTTGCACTACATGACAGAATTGAAGCAGCTGCTGTGGTCTGTCATGTCAACTTCAACCACTTCCAGGAATCTTTTTTGGGTAATCAAGAAGAAAAAATACTGAACCACAAAAAACAAAACTCCCACAACCCCAATGCACTGAGGTTTAGTTCAAAAAATCTCAGGGATTTAGACAAGTCTCATTGCTGTTTTTGTCCCACTGCAGTATAGATTAGACTACTTCTGAATGAGTTTCAAAAGCTAATTTAATTTACATTCTTATACTAAAGTTAGAAATTCCTATATGTAATTTTCTTTAACCATAAAAATGCTCCATATTCATAAACAGAACAAAATGTTGAAAGCTTAGAAAAGCAAATGAAACTGCAGTTCAAGTGTACAAAGCGATACTTTGTTCACAAGCTACTATAGATAGCAAAGCAGTTTTAAATTCCACAAGTGTGGAATTTTGAATTCCGCTGGCAGGTGTAGTCGTTAACTTTTTGCAAGAAAATATGGTTTCCACCCTGTCAGATGAGGAAAATAAATGTCTTTCAATCTTAGTAGATATCCCAAATATCCTTAATTATAACATCACATGCAGATGCAATCAATAATCTTGCATTGCCTTGATCAGCCAGCCCAGTTCTAAAATGTTTTCAGATCACACAAAGCCAGCAAAATTCAAGCCTTCATCACTTCTTTTACTGTTTGAGCCCTTTCTATAGTGGGCAGCTACCCACTTATCAAGAAGTATCTCAGCTTAGAAGTCGTGAAGTCATCCATCGCACAGGCTTTATCTACAACAGAAGCAACCTAGGATGCATTAACAATTTTGCAGAAATTCCAGGCTTCTGTCATCCCCACAAAACTTGCAAAGACAGTGGCTTTAGTTCTTTGTCCTGCCATTATTTCATAACTTATGAAGCTTTCTCTCTTGAATGCTACATATTGTAATTGAAAAAAAAAAAAAAAAAACCACACACATAATTTCAGAAAGAAACTTTCTATACTAACATTCTAACAGCAAATATTTTGATTAGAATAATTTCTCCATATTAGTACTGTTATAAAATGTTATATTATGATGTTAAGAAAACGAAAAATGTGGACATGAAAAAAACACATTTCTCTTTAGAAAGAAAAAACAATGTAAAAGGTATTTCCCTAGGGAAATTTATGAAAAAAAAAGTCAAATTAAAGGATGAAGCAAGTTTGTTAATGTCCATTAGTTTACTGACCCTGGGAATCTGAAAAAATTTACATATCCTTGAACTCTCTGACCTTCCAGCCATGATTATATCATTCTGAAATTTTATAATGTAATAGTGAGAAAATAAACAAAATATACAGAAACATGCATTAGTACAAACTGTCTTGAAGGACTGTATATATTTGGAAGGTTTACTGCTGGGAAAAAATCATAGTATTTACAGGAAAACTTACAAGCTTCTGGCTTTGGAAAACTTAGATTGATTTTCCTTAGGAATTGACAGGCAAGTTGGAGCACTATGTTGACAGCTTACCAACTTACAAAACAGTCTTAACAGAAACAGCTTAATAGCAGCTCTGTTCTTTTATGTCTTTTGTATCCCTAACAGATGGCCTTCTCCTCTTTTTTTTTTTTTTTAATATTTTAGAATATTTGAATTTTAAAAGATATCAAAGATACTTTTTTCCTTTTCAGGAAAAAAAGTCTGAGTCACATTACACCTATTAATCCATAAACAGAATTCCCAGTGAACAAACCACATGTCCAATCCATTATATTACATGTTTAAGAACGGTATGGGTAACTGATAACCTACCTGATTATTCACAGTGTATGCAGTCCACAGTGGCATCCAGATGTTGTAACTGTATCCACTCACATACCCATGATGAGAAAGGAGGCAGTAGGTGTTTTCCTTCTGAAGAACTCTGGGTCTCCCATATGGCAAATTATGGGAGCTCGTCTCCTTTACTAGAATTTAAACAATAATTACTGATTAGCTCTTCTAGAACATTTTTGATGGCCCAAATGTCTAAGCAAGGAGAGGTAAAGTGCAAATATATACATGAACAAATAGAAATAGAACTGACACTAAACATGAGCATGTGTTTATTTAAAGTTTTTCCTTCTGAGTAGAATAAAAGTGCAGAAAAAAGCTTCTATGTTATTTTTAATGTGTAGAAATCAATATAGTATGACACAAGACATACAAATTCCCAATTATTTGCAATTTCATTTTGATACAATTCTCTTGAAGTTATCTTGTCAACGGATTGAAAATTAAGTCTTAGTCAGCTTCCTAAAACTACAAAAAATGCCTCCCACCCGCATAAAAAAAAAAAAGCACACGGAAATATCTATGGGAGTCTGTGACCAGAGAAAGTCAAACTTATGTTTGACTTAACAACAGGTGGGGAACAACAGGCATGGCACAGTCCAGGAGTGCTCAGGCTGGATCCAAAGTCCAGTGAAATCAGTGCATTTCTTTTCAAGATTTTAATGAGATTTGGATCCAGTTCCTATGCAGAAATTTTCTTAAAAAAAGTATCCATTGGCATCTTTTAAAGAGATGCTAGATAAAAATAATGACTCTTATTTGACTTTCCTACATCACTTTAAATTGCAATTCCCAGTGAATCTATTAACACGGAACCTAAAATACGCATAGATTGAAAACTACTGCTGTCCCATTCACTTCTTGCTACTTACTTTCTTCTGCGGTGAGATTTAACCTCTTGTTTATTTCTGAAACATTCAATGCCTGTAAAATATCAGAGAACCATTCATGGGAATCTCCAGTTTAGAAAAATCAAGGAAAAGAGAAAACACTCGACAAAGATGGTTAAAAGATCTGAGAAGACCCTCCTTACGTCATTGCATGTGCATCCTAATTCACTTGGAGGATTCAGATTGACAAGAGGACATGAAGAAGGAGATGACTCTTCTTTTGCATGTAAAGGATTGTAATAAGGTTTTTTCAAAAGGTGGTTTAAGCTGCCATGTGTTCCATTGTTCGGTGCTGGTGTAATATGCAGCAGATCTATTGAAACATTTTTGAAATTTGAAAATTGAACAGAAAAAAATTTAAATAGTCCGTAAAGATACATTATGACTAAAATGGCATTTTTAAAAGACATTATCTTTCCATTTTTATGCAGTTCCTATGCATTTATTCTAAACAGAAAAAAAAAAAGTTTATTCAATTATCTAAACTATTATGGTAGCTACCAACAATATGCAGTCTCAAAGGTATGAAGGTCCCAACGCATCAAGATTTGGTAATCTATGCATCTGAGTAATGTTAAACCAGCTTTATACAGAGCTGTAGCATAAAGAAGTCTGGGCAGTTCTATGCAGTTATGCAGTTATACAGTTGTGATTGCAGGAGATGGAGGTATCATATTATGAAGTATGCTAGCATATTGCATTTTTGTGCAAAGCTTTAACTCATTATTTCCTGAGGCACATATTTCCATGCTGCTCAGTACAACTGCAGCGGTGCAGCTCAAGTTCTGAGCAACAGTTTTAATGCCCTACAAGGTTTTTGTCCTAAAATGATCCCACAGGCAGTGTTTCAACAGCAAGTCCATATGGTGGAACACTTTCCTCACTGGTTCTTCATCAGACTCCTTCTGCAATCAGGCGACAACCTTGAAATCAGGGCAATTTGTGGTAGTTCATCTTTGAACACTGTACAGAAAGCTAGACTGCAGCATGATTTCAGGTGCAGCGCTTTGTGTGGGAAGTTTAGCCTCTGAATGAATTTACTGATTTTCGAGTTGTTCTTCATTTGCTCTCACAACACTGGTGTTTGAAAACACTGCTGGATTGCCTCTACTCACCACACATAAGGTTGTAAACTTCTATGTTTTCAAAGGGGTCCACTTCTGTCTTCTCTTTAAAGCCTGGCCCATATCCTAAGAATATAGCCTAGATTGTAATAAAAAAAAGTTGTTATTTAAAGTAAGGAAAATTCAAAAACAAATGAGATTTCAAAGAACCAGGGACCAAAACATAGCTTTTCACAAATCATCAAATTTAAAATACAGCATTCATCTGATAAAGAAGGCAAATTTTGCTCATTATGTATTATCTCATATTATATATTTGCTCACTACATATTATGTTGCAATTTTCATTGCAACAGCTGGTAAGAGTAGTACCATTTTAACAAAAATTGAATTATGACCCAGATCCTACTTAAAGGCTAATACCAACCCAGGAATATAAGGGGGTTTATTTTTTTAAATGTAAGTTACATTTTGAGAAGTCTTTAGGAAGCATCGGAGCCCACAACCATGGCTACTACTCCCATGGCTACCGTAGGGCATAAAGTGCTGGCAATACCTATCCCAAGCTTAGCAGAGACCCGAGTTAGTACCACCAGGGGTACAATATAGCGCTGGGTGGCCCTTCCTTGTGTCTGAAAGTAGAACAGCACAACAGTGAGACTACTTCCAGGCTTGAACTAGTTCCTATTACATTATAAGCTGCTGAGCTGCCCGCTACATACAGGCAGCTGTTACAGGAAACATGGCTCAACAGGAGAATGATCTGCTCCAACATAGTATTCTTACGTCTTCATAAAAGGGAAGAAATTTTAATACATTTTTCAAAAACATTAGACACAAAGACGTTACTTTTTTATAAACAATTATTTTTCCTTAGTCATTGTGTCATCAAGATAAGATTAGCTATGATTAATATTGCCACGGTTTAACATGAATTTTTACTTGTTTTTGCCATGTAAACATTCAGGAATGTCCTGAGAAGTTTACTAGCATAAGATTATAATATAGATGTGAAGATTCAGCTAAAGCCGATTCCTGTAAGCAAAATATGCCAGGTACAGAATACAGGATTATTAGTGATATGCTTGAACTCATTTAAAGCTTCACATAGCAGAGTATAGACAAAACACTAGCTTAAAAACTCAAGACCTGAAAACATTCTCGCTGTAATCAGAAGTGAAAATGAGAGGAAACTGCAATACAAGTTATTCTAACAACTTTTCACCTGCCTTGGACCTGTCATCAGGGTAAGTTAAGCAGAGAAGAGAAGCTTTACACAGAATCACAGAATGGCTGAGGTTGGCAGGGACCTCTAGAGATCATCCAGTCCAGCCCCCCTGCTGCAGCAGGGACACCCAGAGCACGGGGCACAGGGCGGCAGCCAGGCGGGTTGGGAAGATCCCCAGAGAAGGAGCCTGCACAGCCTCTCTGGGCAGCCCGTCTTTAGATAGGCTTCTTTAGGTAAGGCCTTCTGATGCTCAACTGAGCTTCCAGAGGCTATGAAGATTCTTCAGTCGTTACTCCAGCAGAAGAATGAAAGAATGAAAGCAAGTAATAATGGGAATTGAAACCCAATATGCTTGATTGTGCTTGAGTCTGTCTGGCTCCACAGACTAAAAGTGAGCTAGGAAAAGTTTGAGGGCTGCATTCCACAGAAGCTGGAAATGTACACATTGATGTAAAGCAATTTGAATATGGGGACCCAGTATGCAATCATGGTTTAGATGCCGGGATTACAGACAAGAAAAAAGCATACTGCAAAAATTATAATGTGTTCTATATTTTAGTAGTTCATCAAGCACATAATAAGTTTCTACATGAAGAGACACAAGAACTGAGTAAAAGTATCTTACCTGCATACTTTTAAATTCATTGTCATAGCCATGGTTGCCCCCATTACAACCTGTGTATCTGCTGTCCCTAAGAAAAAAGCATCATATGTTGTAAATAAAAGTGACACAATTAGAACCAGTCAGTAATTGTCACCCTGAATCACTGGACTCTGAATCATGTCTTAAGAACAGAGTGACATAAAATTATACTACTTTTTGCTCATCCAGCGTTGATTTTTAGGAAAATCTCCCTCTCTTTCCCTTAAGTAAGAGCAACTGTTATGGACAGAAATAAAACATATTCTAGGCAGCTATTGAGTGCACAGTAATATGTTTTGGCCCATCAGAAAGGCCCATCAGAAAGTTTCAAAACAGTGTAATCTGATGACGAAGAACTATATTTTCAGTTATATTCTGTAATATTTGCATTTTAATATAAAACATACAATGGTAGAACAAAGCAATTGCCTCATGTGGAAAAATGTAATTAAGATTGCAAGGGATTTTGCCTTGCAAGTGTGGAATGTCATCACAGATACTGGAGTGTAACACTCTTAAGTCTTAAGCAAAATCAAAATGAGGCATTTGTGATAGAAATGGAAAGGACAAGGAAAGGATGGAAAAGATAAAAAAAAAAAGTCCCAAAGATGATGTTACCTCACAGCGAGCCACTGTTGATCCACCAAAAGATGTACTTTGTCAATACGAATGTTGTTAGCATAATGAAAACGTTTTGGCAAGTTAGGTGTCAGGTAGGGTTTGAAGTGCTGGATGGATCTTTTGCACTATGAAATAGGAAAGAGCCTAGTCCTGAGTTTGTTTTCAACATTAAAATTAAATTCATCATAAACCCACCATTCAGTACCAACATAAACACCTTAGTGACAAAAATGAAAGCACAAAACACATTATTCATCAATAGTTGCTCCTACAACTAGTTGATCTCATTTTTGGCCCAAGAAGCAATGGAAGGAAAAGAGGCTTTTTGGGATTGCTTGAAAATATACTGCTATAATACACACAGTAAGTGTACCAATACTGTGATAAAGTATCATTTAGTTTGGAAGACAGTAGTAAAATTATTATTAATGCCACTGGCTTCTGATATATCAGTTTACACTCTACAAGAGAAAGTTCCCTGGAAGTTTGTATTGTTCTAAGATCTCCTGTTACTTTACCAGCCAATAAATAAAGCAAAATGTATCTGTTTCTATGCTTATCAAGAGTCCTTTGGAAATCTTTTTGAAGTTATAAACAGCTAAATCTCTAACATGGAAGCAGCAAATGTTCAGTCTGTGGAGTGCTTTCTTATAAATGTATAAGCATAAGAGGTCACCAGATAAGAGGTCTCACTTCACAAATGACTCTGATAATTTCCTTTTTTTTTTTTTTTCTGTTTATCAGCAGTTCCTTAAAAAACAACTAATAGTTGAAATGCACCATAGAAAAGAAATGGTAGCACAACTATAAAAACCTGAAGATCTCTCAATAGTTCTTACTGGAAGATGCTGTGTAAAGAAAATTTGGATTTCTGTATCATAGCAGTACTAGCTTGCTGACATCTGATAAAATGACTGCAAGAATGGAAAATGGTATCTGTAAGTGTAGGACGGGTAGCAAAGCAGAAGTATAAAGTGTGGGAGCATCAAAGACGATTTAAGAGACTTGAGGACTGTTCTTATTTGCTCCCAGGAATATATTCCTCAGCAGTCCCCCAGCCGTGTCCTTCTTCCTGAAGCCACATTCCCTCTGCTAGGTCTGGAGGCACTGAGGTTACACCAGGCTTGGCTCACTAAGGACCTTTTTGCAACAGCAAAAAAACTGTAGTGATGCCTGTACACATCCATCCAATCAGTTTGGTATGTCCTAAAGCTCGCATTGGCCTCCTAAAAGGACCTTGTATTCCTGTATCAAGTACTGCAGAAAACACTTAAAAAGAAAACAAAACATCCACCAGTAGAAGTTGGCATCAGCCAGCTGAGGAGCAGCTTGGCAGAGAAGGGGCAAGCAGCCCTTGTTGGAAAACAGGATGAACATGAACCTCATGGCAAAGGCAGCGAACAGCACATTGGGCTGCATGAGACAGAGAGTATTACCAGGTCGAGTCATAAAAGAAACCCAAGGGAACCCAGGAAGAGGAAAAATAGGATTCAGTGGGTTTGTTAGCCCAGGAGATGAGGTCATCCCACAAAGGATAGTCTAATGAAAGGAGAAAAAAAAAAAAAAAAAAAAAAAAAGATGACACCATCCTGGAATATGAATGTATGTCTATTGATTCCAGCAATTACTATACAGCACAAAAGCTTCTCAGCCCAAAGCCATACTTCTAACAACATGAAGGAGAGAAAATACACAAGCTCCAACTACTCATGAACAGAAAAGCAAAGTGCCCAGATACCAAGCTATTCCTATATAGCAGACCTGTCATATACCTTCCTTATTTGCCACTGCAGTTTCACTGGGACTGAAGAGATGCATAATGTGCTATTTCTTTCACAGTAAAGTTCCAGTGCATAGAATGGGGTAGAAAGCTGAACACTAACAAATCTCTTTTCTCTATTCCCATCAATTGGAAGTACCCTCAATTTGTGTCTACTTTGGATTATAAGACTGTGATGAAAAAAATGATGTGTTCTTAAGTATTAAGAATCAAGAACAATTTAAACAGGAATATGCACTGCTCCTTAGATTTTCCATAGCAAAAGCTACATGTGGTATTGCACAACAAAGTTTTTCAACAGATTACGAGAAGACCTCTAGTGGTGATTTATTAGAAATATACTCAGCTAAAACAGACTAGAAACGGAATCCAAGTTGTGAATATTCATTCTAAAAATAATAGAACATCTGTCTACTGCTTGGACTAGGACTAGTCAGAACGGAAAATGAACAGGCAGTAAATGAAAGAAGGGGAAACTGTGACAATACATGGATATAAATCTAATTTCACTTTTAACTCACTGTAAACTATAAATGTAAAGAAATAGAGCCAAGCTTCCTACAAGTATGTTAGTTTGATCTTTATGTTCCTCCCGCATATATTAAGGCAGATTTTAAACACTATAAAGGCAGTAAATAATCTGTCTTCAAAAATGTAAATAAAAATATGGACGGTGTGTGCCTCTTACTGCCTTTCAGTACAAAAAGGTAGGCTTGGTCTCCTTTGGCTTTGCCCCTACTGCAGAGCTCAGCTGTGACAATGTGCACCACAAGGCACAGGGGTGTACGCTGGAGACCCAGGCATGCTTGGCCCTGCTTTGAGGTGGTTCATCCACACTGCAGGCTCCTGCCAGAAGCAGAACTATCAGTACGGGGCAAGAAGCAGGGGAGGTGGATAAACACCTGAAGCCCAATCTAATAAAAGAACATGAAAACATCCATACTGCATCATGCCAAAGGCCGTCTTGCCCATCACTCTGCTTCCAGTAGCAGCCAGGATCAGATACTTAGGGAAACTATAAAAGAACAAGCCTACTACAGAACAAGCCTACTACAGAATGGGCCTTTTTTTTTTGCACCCACTCAGGTTCTTGTAGGCTTCAGGGATTCCCTAAGTCAGAATTTTCTTGTGGATCATACTGATAGCCCTTACAGCCTTGTCCTTCACTGATTTGTCTAATAATGTCTGCTTCTACTTATCCTCTCAGCCTCTATGACACCCTGTGGCAATGTGCTTGACAATGTCATTATATGCTGTGTGGAAAATTGCTTTAGCCTGGGTGCAGTGCTTGTGGTCCAGAGCTCGCAAGGTCTCTACTATCTATCTAAAGCATCTCTGGGTCACATGCTCTTGCATAAGGAAGATAGGCCCCATCAATATACCATCAAAACTGTCACCATAGTTTCAGTTTTTCATAAAATGTTTTTGATCTTGATGCTTTTCTTTGGGGGGGGATCTTTTGATGCTCTTTCTGATCCTTTCTGTTCACTTTCTGATCATATGACTATTAAGAGAAATGAAGAAGAGAAATTATTAAAATATTTACTTACTGTAAGGTTTTTAACAACTCCTTCTGAATCAACTGTTAAATAAAGAAAAAGAAAAATTAACATACATTCAAATGATTAAAGGTCCAAAGATTCATGAGAGAAGTTTCAACATGTTTCCTTCTGTAGAACTGAGTGCTTTTTTCAACAGGCTGTGAAGATTATCGTCACCAAGCAGCAAAATGATGTTTCCGAGGGTAATTTCTTGTAAGAGTGATACCCAGTGGAAGTAGCTGGCAGCTTACAACATCTTTAGCTTGGTGCACATCAAGACAGATTGTGGAAAACTCCCATGGTGATGAGCGCCTAAAGCTGACAAATCATCAAAATGAAATTTTCTTCTCCCACATAACTTCTCTTTGAAATATGCATTTTTTTACACTGAAAAAGATCTGGTCCACTTGTCTTGTATTCCACCTACAGCAGCAGTCACAGGGAAAATCCAGTTTGCCTTCTTGCTTTTACCTTTCACATGTTAGAAGAGTAACTTTAACCTTTTGACATTAGCTTTCTAAAAATCAAATCTGGGCAATTTACAGAAGGAAAATTCCTTCAGAGAGAGTAAGACTGTCAGAGGAAATGAATCAACAATTACACTATGATTAAAACACATGCCAGACATCATTATTCTCTCCTCTGGAACTGCTCAGAATATCTTGTTACTCTGTTCCTGTCTGACTTCGACTGTCTACTCCCTAAAGCAAGGAAAGTCTGTTTTATAATGTATAAATGTTGTGCAAATAGATGTACAATTAGAAAAGACAAAGTACAGTAAGATCCTACTTATAATCCTCAAAAACTTATCTTTTAGATAATCTTCATTAATTCTATCCCTCTGAAAAGCTCACTTCCATAGTTTTACCTCAACTCATTCTGATAGAAAAACCTGACACAGAAAGGCGTTTGTTTTTTTTGTGGCTTTTGTTTGTTTGTTTGTTTTTGATTTTGATTTTTTGAGGCTGGTAGCATTATTTCTGTTTTGACTCAGAGTCCATTCACATGGTCTTAATTTTATGTTCTCTTATGACACTGGCTAGAGGGCTCAACCAAGACTTGGATCCCACTGCGCCGGCATTCAGATTCTGTAACTGTACACACAGAGTTAGAAACAGTCACTGCTGCAAAAAGACTGAGCACCTCTCCCAGTTGCAAGAAATCTGTGACGAGCAGTGCACTTATCAAAAATCTGAAGTCCCAGTTCAAAACTACAAAACTATCTGCATTTCATGTTTCCTCCTGCCAAGACAATGCAAATCAATGTCTGCAGCTGGCTTTCCCCTCTTTCAGATTGATCTAAAAGGGTTATTCTTGCCAAAAAAAAAAGAAAAAAATGCTTCCATGAGTGTTCTAGCCTGGTTAGGTGAAACAGACAGCTGTTCACTTTCCTGATTAGTACTGATCATCCATCTCCCCTATTTATTTGCTTTCTGTTACGTTCTTTGTGCAGTCTCAGGACGGGCCCACACTTACAGGTGAAATAGTCCTTTGGGACGCTGTACGCACGGATGCGAGCTGCAGGCCCAGCATATATGTAGAAACTAGTCTGCTTTAAGTAGTCGGCTATGTATTCTAATTGGGTGCAGTAGGTCCTCTCCATCCCTAAGCAAAATACAAAGAGTTATTTTATTACATGCAATGGCAAGGAAGACAACGCGAATTATAAAATGGATTAAAAACAGCAAGCACACCTACTACACAAGGAAGAAAATGACTCAGTGAAACTTGATATTGAAAAACTGAACTATATACATTACCGTGATCAGCTAAAAGAATGACATTTACACAGTGGTGCAGATTTCTCTGTTTAAGTCCCTCCATTAGCATTCCCAGAGCTTGATCTGCTCGCTGCAAGGCTTTGATGACCTGTGACATAAACAAGATCTAACTTAAATGCAAGCACCGACTGAGCTTTCAAGTTCCTAATATTGCTGCCGCCTTTTTTTTCCCTGCTGCAATGCAATTTGCCATCACCACTACAATACACATATGCATAATCCCACTGCTTTACAACAGTGTATGCCACACGAACTTAAAAAAAGAATCACACGATTTTTTTCTACTAGCTGAGAAAATTTCATCTTTAAAATAGATTTTATTAAAAAAGAGAGTAGCACATTCAAACCAAATGTGCTTCTTATCCAAAAATTTCCATAAAATACCAGATTTATAAAACATGATAAAATTGTTGTTATAGTAGGAAAATATCTGTTTCTGGTGACATTTAGTTTAAGGAAAAACACCACAATTACTTACACCACTACTAACTGGTCCAAACGAATGCCCAGAGGAATCTGGTTCTTCAATATACAAAGTGTAAAAATCAGGCCTAGTGTCAAAAATAAGAAAGGAATATTATGAGAATTTGGAGGAAGAATTGCAAACAAATAGTTTCACTAAAAAAGAAAAATAAAATGCAATATGAACAGAATTATAAATATTTTCTTCAAACTTTAATAAAAATCCTTACAGCAAATATAATCATCCAGTCTCGCTGAGTTTTGTAATCAATATGGCTTAGTGGAGCTACAATTTCCAAAACAGTATTCAATATCTTTAAGTGATGTGCAGAAATCATTCTGAAAAACCTCAAGATCCCACATGACATATAAAGCCATTCTTAATTGAGATACAATGGTATTATCACCAAAGGACCTCTTCCTGCTTAAATGGTAAGGCTCTAGAAAGTATCCCTCACTGCAAATATATGAGGAATTTCCTAACAAACCATCACACAAAAGATTTTATTTATTTGCTTGTCACAAAGATCAGCCTGGCAATCTCTCACTCTGTTTAAATATAAAAAATATTACTTCTTCAGATATCATTATTTCATTTAAACAGTTGCAACAGACAGGGATCAATTGGCCAACTAACTGACAAATTATGTTCTTAGCTCATCACAAGATTCATGAGGTTCTCTTGTTACAAAGAAGACTTAAAAGTCTTCTGCTTGTCTGCCATTCTCAGGCACATAAAAATGACATAATTCTTCAAACCACTACAATTAGTGCAAACATCTGTTCTTGATCTTGAACTTTTTTTTTCAGGATGTAAAAAGTTACTGCAATTGCTTTCAGATATTTAACATTTCTTATGATAAATCTGTCATATAATATCTTCCATGCATACACTTGCAGTAGAATCTGAAAGTTACACGTTTCCTCTAGGCCACACACCAACACAAAAAAAGACGATTAAAAAAGTTTTACAACAGCACATCTTAGCCCAACATAAAGACACTTCTTTGTATTTTGTATTTATTCTGAAAATAATTAGTTATACTTGTAAAACAGACTTTAGTTTTTAAAAGAGTACCATTTAAGATGATGAGAAAAACTCCTTCATGTTTCACAAACAGAAACTTTAATCACTAAGCATTAAAATCATTCTAAGCTGTATTCTCACAAACCAGCTGGATATTAGTAAGCATTACCTCTCCGATTTGGGATTATCAAGCCATTTCAATATCCCTGAAATTCTCTGTTCGTATATAACTGAACTGAAAAAAAAAATAATGTTGTCAACAAGCGCGTTGTGATACACCTTTCTAAATTCCCAAATCCAAATACAGAGAGAGAGAGGGAGAGTCCACTCTCTAGCAATATATCAAAGTCAAAGGTTTGTACTTCAATAATATTGTATTGCAATAAGACACCTACAGTCATTTTTATTCTCATTTTTTGTTTGAACGCAACACATTTCTATTGGCAAATTACTGAGATCCTGATCCTGCAAACAGAAATGTTTGAGATATACTCGCAAGTCGTGAGCTTTGTAAATATAAGGAGTAATTAAGAGAAATAAAAAAGATTTACTGAGGTGACTGTGAAAATTCAGGAATAGTATGCTAATAGCAATCCCTTCCATAAGAAAAAAGAGTAATTATGAAGGTAATTGCTATCTTTTCACACATGAATTTACTGGATAAAACATTGAGAGCTATCAGTAGGACTATGATTCAGGAGCAATGTATTTGTTATCATATGTGCCAGCAATACCATAGGGAATTCACCCTGCCCAGCTTCCTCCTGTAGCTTCCCTATCCAGAGTCCTCTGTTCCACTGGTTTCTTCCTTCTTTGAGTATGTGTTGGTTATGCCAGGGCACAGGTTACCTGAAAACTTGTTTCAAGGATAGGTATTTTTAAAGGGCTATATTTTGCCTGTAAATTTATATGTGAAAATATGGTTATCCTTGACACAGCTTAAAGGTGGTTACTAATCAAGTATAGGGTGACTTCTGAGAGGGAAATTAGTGATTTGCAGTTGGATGAAGTTTCAAAACTGTTCAAAAAGTAAAGGGAGTATACAGTGCCCTTTGACTTCCTCATTGTGAATCCCCTAAATGGTTTTGAAAATTTCAATCATTAACGCCAAAAAAAAAAATAGGCAGTTTCAGATGCCATTTGTCTCTCCAACTGTCATTTAAAAATATAGCCATTCATTTCCTTCAGCTATCATAGGGCAATTAGGATTTTTTGCAGTAACTTACAGGAATTTACTACAAGCCCTATAAAAACTTACTTGTTGTATACAGTGTACAGGGTGGGATATGTACCATTAATGGGAACATCAGAGCCTGGCCAGAAGAAGGTGCCAGCTTTCAAATCTTGGTACATTGCTGTCAGCCAGATCTATAGGTAAAAATTACAACACATGATTTTACAGCATTTACACCACAAGAGGACCTCAGATCACCAGAGTCAAACTACACTGTTGGATCAGAAATCTGAGCTCTAGGCTTTTATTTCATTTTCTTTTTTTCACCTGCCATGCAGCTGCTGAACAACTGTATGCTATTCTATGTGTTTTTTCTTTTTTAAATTATACATGCTGAAGAAAGATTAGCAGCATTGAACACAGGATGTTGCTATTCCTTGGATATTCTCAGCATAGGAAAAAAAAAGAGAGTCTATTTCTCTCCATCTTTAAGATGGAGAGAATCTTTAAGAGTGCAGCTATGGCCCTATTATAAGTCTGTCTGAATCAAACAAAACAACAGCAACAAAAAACAAGTAGTTGCACACCAAGTGTTTATACTATAACAGTGTTTCATATTTTTGTGTTATATTTCCAGAAACTGTGTGAAATTAATCATAAACCTAGGTAAAACTCAGTGTTTTTTTGCCATATTTTATACATGTTCATTTTGCTGTAAATAAAGTTCTTTGCTATTGTTTTCCTTGCTTTTTTATACCTGGACTTTGCAAGTACTACTTCAGATACAGACAGTCTTGACCCTGTGTGTTTTTATTAAACAGATGTATTTTGGAAGTAGATTTTCAGATTTGATTTCGTATGTTGTGGGGGAAAAAAAAAAAAAGCAGTAAAATGCCATCAAAAATTTATTGTGGCCTCCCTTGGTAAGATTTCTACTTTAATAGCGACAATATTTTAAGGCTTTTTACTAACTATGCTTTTTTTCCAGTCTCAGTGTTAACATTTAAAGAGTTACTTTGCTTGCATAAAAAGCAAATTGTTTCTTGTGAAGCCTATAATACAAAGCAAACAGAATATTTAGCACATATTGTAGAACATATCACACAGCTTGGCATTCTGCCTGTTTTTTTGGTTATTTATTTTATGACACATGAGCTACTCTAGACATAACCGAATACTGTAAAGAGAAAGACACCTACTGGCTGCCCCTTCCACCAGTATGGCTGGAATTTTTCAGTCCCTGAAAGTGAGAAACTCTTGTTGAAGTTTACATCATACATGTTGTTATCAATAATACCATGAGATTCTGGATACAGTCCCTGAAAAGTGAAAATAAACAAAAAAGAAGTATGATTTGTTAAATTAAATGAAAGCTAAACTATGCTGCCATACACACTGTTGCCATGACTTTTAGAGCTGCTAGCTTTCCTAACTCACACAGACCATCACATTGCTGTCAATGACATTCAGCATGCCTGTCAACCTCTCGTTAGCTTCCTTATTTTCTCCCCAGTTAAATTAAAAATGGATGTGTTATATTTTAAATACCATATATGCCATGTGCCTATGTACTAGCAGCAACACCCGTCATAATCCATGTGGCCTCTGATGTGCCCTCAACCACACTTATCCTTACCCAGTTAGAGTGACTAAGGCCAGAAATAACCTGTTGACAGGCCAGAATCAGAGAGCACACACATAAGCACATGGACCTCATGCCCCTTTCCCTCTGCATCTCTCTTTCTCCTTCAGCTTCATAATTTGCGTTCCCGTGTCCCACAAAATGATCAGATTGCCAATTGCTTGGCACAACAACAGCCTATCTGCATTGCCTAGATAATGAAAAGCAAAATAGTAAATTCACACTTACGGTGACAATAGTATAGTGGTTTGGAAAGGTTTTTGTGGGGTAAACAGCTCTCATGTATTTTGAATGTGTGCCACAGGTTTCTGCAACAGATCATGGATTAATATAAATTTGCTTTTTTTTTTTTTTTAAATTACAAACTAGGAGCTGGCCTTAAAAGCAAAAGAATTAAGCACAGACAGTCACTGCAGTATTAGGGGAAAAATCTGATTCCAAATTAAAACACATGCCCTCTGGTGCATCCTTGTGAGCTAGGTCTCTGCACTGCTGTTGCTGTCAACGGACACCAAGTACTCAATCTAGGTGCCTAAACCTAGGTGCTTAGGGCCCTTTGAGATATCCTTAATGATCCTGCCTGGCCTCCAGATGCTGCTCCTACGTCCAGTGTGCCAGCCAAAGTGGATGTCTCTGATACTTCAGCTCACCAAAAACATCACGAGACATCTGCGTTTCCAAAACCAGACTAAAGCCTGGTTTAGGTTTAGGTAGCCTTCACTACCTAAACACAGGAGTGTAGGGCCATTTGATACACCTTCAGACATCCAAGAAATCTCTAAAACGTTGGCAGTTTTGATGCAAGATCAACAGAAGCCCTGTGTCCCTCTGAGAGAGCAGCTGAAGGCCACCCAGGGTATGCCACAGCAATTCAACATATAACAGACACCAAGGTTTGGGCAACTGAATTTGTCCTCTGACATTCTCTGTAGCTTTGAACTGACTTGCTCTCTAGACTCTGCACTGTACTGTATGGGCTGTATTGACCATAAATCCACTGTCTACAATAGGGATGCAGACATTTAACATGTAGACACTGCCGAGAAGACCCGTAAAGGTAGATGTCCAACTCTGGAGTGAATGCCACCAGAGGTGTCCTACCTGTTACCTCCAAACATTGCACCACTTGTCAGCAATCTAAGGTATTTACCAGACCTGTAATATCTAAATGTACTGTGGCATTCCACTTTATTTATCCACAAAACAATGCCAACTTCTAATGGAAAAACTAAGCATGTGGAGAAACACTTCCTTATTTAGCTGTAGTCGTCTATTTGATTTACACTAAAATACAATTTATTATTTGATGTACAATGCTCCAGTCAAAGAAAACATAGAAACTGATTTTAACTGGATAACCTCAATTAAACAACTGAAACCCTGTAATTATTCAACAAAACCATTGCAGTGCAGTACAGCAAAAAAAAAGGCTTATAAAAATGTGTAAGGAAGGGCTAAATAATGGGACAAATGCACAAAAACAAAATCACCAGAATTATTTTATGTATTTGTGTTGAGTGCTAAAAGAGTTGCAATCACAGAAAATGTTTTCTGTAGCATTTAGTTTGACTGGCTGTACTGAAAATGCTAGGACTTTTTTTTGGACAATTAATTTATGGAGCTAGTAGAGAATAATATAGCTAGTAGAGAATAAGTATCTTGAGAGCTGAGCTCTAAAATACACAGGAATTTTAATGAGATGCCTGCACTAATGAGTCTAATTTTTCAAGCTCACTACAGCAGCAGGCTAAAGGTCTTTAAATTACTCCTTTTCCTAGTATTCAGAAGTAGTAGGAAACAGTTACTTCAACCTATCTACAATTACATCATTATATTAAATTACGAAATATATAAAAACTACATACCGTTTCAGTCTAGTGTATTAATATTCGCTGCTATACTTTTAAATACGCAGTTCCTCTTTCACAGGCTAAAATACCTAACTTGTAAAAGTGCACGTCTGAGTGGCATTTCCCAGTAATCTAATCTATTTTCCATTAATATTATAACTATAATTGTCTCATTCTCAGTTACAGTTTTTTAATGGAGAACGGAAAATGCATTAATCCTCTGGATTTTTTTTCATCCTTAAACTGTATTTGAATACACATTTTACTATATTTGTTTATTAAAAGGCTTCAGACTAGTATTAGGGACCTTTTTATGAAAATTACTCTTGCTGCACCCTCAAATACAAGAACTAATTCTAAAGTATGCACAAGGTATGAAGGAGAGGGACAAAGGGAGACCTGATAAGGGCTTTTCTTACTGTTGAGCATGTCGTGCGTATGCCATAAGAGAAGAAAAAGAGCTGGGCAAGTCTTTTAAAGAAAGTAAGAAGTAAAGAAGTCTTGGTAACTTACGGAGTTTCTCAATATTTGGCAGTAAAGAACTCCAAGTTTGCAAATACTCTGCTCTGAAACCATCCATTGAAAAAAGAATAAGTGGTGGCAGATCAAACCTGCAAGGAAACAGGAGTTATCAAAAAGGAGTTTGAAGAGTTAGTGACTTTTGGGGAAAACTTGAACAACATTTAAAAACAGATCCACACTTCCCATGAGTGAAATGAATAAACAGTGAGATAAATAAATAGTTTGATTTTGAAAGAAAATACATAAACCTCCTTACAAAACTACTACAGCTATAAAATACAAAATACCATATTTAAATTCCAGGAAAAGAAATTTTGTTTTAATTATCTTTAAATTACAAGCATTCAAATTTAAATACAAAGTAGCATGCAAATTCAAGCCCAGAAAATGTATTTCTGTGAACATCCAGTGTCCTTCTGTACAGATTAATGGGCTGAATACCATGTCTTTAGGTGCCCCTGTCAAGGTCTTTCAAAACAGAGTAATCATCCAGCTGGGAGTTATGTTCCTCAATACTGAGGAATGAAATCTCTTTACAATGCCAGGTTTGTGCTAACCCATTATAAATAGTATGCAAATAATAATTAAAAATATATATTTGTAATTTATAGGAAGGGTTTGCTCCATAAGTATAGAAAACTTCAGGACAGAACAACAATTGATAAATGCAGTTACTAAAACCTGACACCACACAACGTTTTAGAGTAATGCTGGACTGATTTGGAGTGATTACTACACAAAAACATTGTATGTTCACATCAGGTAATAATCACCATCCCAGTAGGTTTCTCATAAACAGTGATCTTCAAAAAACACTGAAGAAGTACACCAGCATCCAGCCTTTTAAGACCAGTTTGCATAAAACAGATCCCTGATTTGAATCTGAAACTAAACAGAGCTTTATATAGCAATGCAGTTTCAGAGAATGGGCACTCACCCACCCGTTTTGAAGTCTCAGGCTATCAACCTGTGTTAACTCAGCAAGTTATCTGTTAACCTAAGTTAACCTAAGTCTGTTTTTATATGAATGTTGGCAGCTGCATGCAAGAACCTGCGAACTTTGGAAAGAGACCATACTACTAAAGGTATCTTTGCTATAAATGAGGCTAAATTGGCAGTAAATTAGATAACATAATGGTTAACATCACAGATAACATAGCTACACCAGAAGGAATCCATTATGCTTTGAGAACAACTTTTAAGGAGTATTTCTGCCTAGTCACTATTTACAATTTCATGATAGTGCACAGACAGCAAAATATGTACAAACATCAGAATTACAGTGTTCCAGGTTTTGCAGCTCTCTGGCTGCTTTCATGGCTTCTTCTGTCTCCAGTCTTTTAGAAGCTCTTTTTAACTAATCTTTCTTCCCATATGCTACTTCAGATTAGAAAGAAACCTGTTGTTTAGACAAAGAATTGCAATCATAAATTCTAATAGTTAATAAAGTTTGCATAAGCTTTTGCAAGATAATTGACCTAAGTTATCAGAGTTACTATGCTGATAATATCAAAAAGAACTATGAACAGTTTATGATACTTGAACATGGAGCTAACTCTAAATATTTTTCCAGTTCTTTGTAAACTGACTTTCAGTCGGGATTTGAACTGCTTTATTCTCCTCTAGACATGAATGTACAACAAAATAACACAAGTTTTATAAAGAAAAGTTTATGGTAGACATAATCTGTATGAAAAGAATACTTCCCAGGGCAGGAAGCTAATTCTCAATACATATAAAATCTCATGGAGAACTCAACTCACTAGAGTTTTTCTGACTATCACTTTTTTTTTTTTTTTTTCTGTTAAGAAGACAGAATTCTTTTATCCTACCCATCTGGACACTGAGGAGTTTCAAGTGATACACACTCTTCTTCCACCCAAGGTGTTTCACCTGAAAAAGACAAAAAAAAATATTGAGTCAGAATTAAAAAATTAATGGAAACAACAAAAGTTTCTTGACTGCACTTTTTTTAGAGATCTTCTTGATACTCATTCAGCTTTAATACAAAATGATAGAAAAGTAGGGCTAAAAATGACTCAGAAATTATTTAGTGCCACCTATAAAGCTCATAAAAAATACTGAAAGGACTAATACTTTCAAAAATAAAAACAGAAAACATGCAAACAATCAAAATATAAAACACGGAAAAACATGACTCTGAAAGTTTAGTGTAGGTTTGACCTAGCTTTAAATGAAATGCATTTAAACTGTGTCCTGTCCACAACGTATTATTGCCTTCTTTTTTTTGGTAGCTACTCCAGTGTATTTGGAGATGATTGGCAAGTTTCCCTTTAACCTTTTTTTTTCTTGTTCAATATCTTTTTCATTTTTTACTGGATCATTTTTAGTAATGAAGACTTAGATGAAATAATTGCTTTAAATCACTACTGATGTTACATATCTCTTTTTATTTAATCTGTGCCTTTTCTCAAGAAGGAAGCAGTAGTGGTAAAGCCAGAGGTTCTGAAAGAGCAGAAAAGAACTACTACTGTCAGCAAAAGAAAAACACCTTTTGGACAACAGGTAGAAGTCTGCGGTTTCAGAGATCAAGACTTATTGTCCTCAGGGAGTGCCCAATATATACAACATACCAAATGATGTTTTCTTCAACTCATAGTTTCATCTCTTTACATTATATGTTTAATATACATAAACTTCAGATTTAATAATGAAATACAATCTGAAAACGAGTTTATACTAGAACGGATTGGAAAGTTTAAATTAGGGAAGATCACGATTGTAATAGGTACTCGGGACTGCATGGCATTTGTAGGAGGAACCATAACTCCATCTTTAAAAAAATACAATAAATTAAAATGTATACTGCTGCAATAGTAAAATCATTGTGCCTGCCTTATGTCACACATCCCACATTTTTCTCCAGAAATTTTCTTTTCCCAATAAAAAATACCAAAAGCTTCCCTCAAAACATACTAATTTTCTAAAACTTCATTATACAGATAAGAATCTAAGCATCTTTACCAATCTTTACTAATTTAAACATCCACTTAATATCACATCAACTTTTAGTTTACCTTTGCAAACACTTTTGTAGTCTACGCAACAGTCTTTTTTCTGCAGACAGTCATCAGAACAAGAGCAGTAGCTTCCAGCCAACCGTGTTTCACCACAACGGAAATTAGTGCATCTCCAAGATCGTGCTGAAAAATTATCAGAAGAAAAAAAGATTATAGTTCACTTGACAGAAGCTTAAGCTAATGCCTTTAAGTTGAAATGCTCCAAATAGATAAAGAAAAAAAGAATGTTCCTGTTAAATTATTATTTTCATGTCCTACTTCAGTGGCCTTAGAAGTTTTTATCTGAAAGGAAAACCCAACATTTCTTTCAACACATAAAGCCTGCTTTTGCTTCCATTAAATGATAACAAGGAATCATGGAATAATTTTGTTTAGAAAGATATTCTCCAGCTCATCTGGCTCAATACCTGCCACCGTTCCAGAAGATGCGGAGAAAAGAAATACATAATCCTTTAGCAGAAGAGAAAAGGCGAACAAAGAGAACCTTTTTCCTGCTCTTATATATGATGCTGAGCAGAAAACAATCTAAGGGCTGAGGCAGGCAGGAAGTAATATGGATGAAGAAAACTCCGAGGAGCTGTCAAGAGGATATACAGACTAACTGGAAAGGAATCTGGACATGATGCAGAAACAGACATATTTCCTGAAAGACCATTGTAACCTTCTGATGCCAATAATCTCACTCTGGGGATCATCATGTACTACATGCATTGTGAACACACTTTATGGGAAATACACATTATTTTCTGAAAATACAAGAAGTGGTGGCACACAGGCATAATTACGTCCACTGGCCGAAGAAATCCTATCGTTCCACTCACATTGATTCATAATTCTATCTTGATCAGCAAATATGCACTGCAAATGCTCTGGTTTTCTGTGGAGGAGGTTGCTTTGCTGTGTTGTGCTGTGCTCTGTTGTGTTGCACTGTGCTCTACTGGGATGTGTGAAACCCATGAAATTACTTGAATGAGCACTTTTACCTAAAAAGCATACATCTGCATAACCAGAATATGGCGATACCATTTGAAAAGTCACATAAGATTTCCTGTACTGTCTAACCTTATGCCTTCTAACGATCTGAATGCAGCACCAACACCACGTTCTCTTCACTCCAGAAGTTGTTATATAACACAAGTCTTTTTTTTTTTCTTAAATGGCCTCAAGACTTTCTGTCTATCTGTGTAAACAAGGGAATTTATCCTTTTCCTCCTACTATCATGCAGGAAATATCTCTACCAATCTTCCTGCCAGGGCACATACTTGGTTCCACGCAGGTGTCTTCATAATCCCAGCAGCAGTTTTGACGCTCCTTACACCCACTGTCACACTGGCAGCCTGACAGCTCTTTCCTAAATGGCTCATTACATTTGTGTCTGCAGCTGACTGTAACGAGAAAACAGGAAGAAAAGTTTTGGCATTCAAGCTTAAAGATAATCCTATCCTGACCAGATCAAAATAACAAACATGGGCACAGGCTACAGCGAGAAATGTAGTTATTAATTTCCTAAATTAATATCCTCAGTCACTTTTTCTTGAAGTTACTAACACACAAGTCAGGTAAAGAAGAATGAAAGCTGCAGAAAGTTCTTTGAAGGTTCTTGGTTTTGTTTCCACTCTACCAGCCCAGAGCCTCCAGTGGGACTGTTTCTTCTGCAGAACTTCTCCTGAGGACCCACGACACAGGGAGAATACACTTGGGTGTCCCATTCTGCTAGCCTGGGAGGGTAAAAGTGGAGCCTCCCCTGCTCATTTCTGGGTCCAGGATGCTAAAAAAGAAGAAGGACTCCTGCTGCAGACATTTCCCCTAATGCATCTCTCCCACTTAATTTGCCTTATAATGTGTTTTAAAAATCTGGAGGCTTGGATGTTTTGAAACAAAGAAAGAAAAGAGTCCAAATGAGGTGGAAATCAATGGGAGCAGATATAACTACTCAGTTTTGGTGAGGTAATTCTACTGTAGCTGAAAAATGGCTCATATTTTTGCAAAGCAGGTAATACCTAAAAAAACAGTCATTAAGACTCACTCTGTATAACTCATGTGGAGCTAAAATGAACATTTTTCTAACCAGCCAACTTGTCTCGTAATTCACAATCCCCATCTATGATTTATTTATAGTATTTTTCTATATTACTTACAAATACAAATTACAATTGCAAAATGTACAGTATTAACAAAATGTGCAAGGAATTTAGTATTTTTTAGTCTTTATCTGGAATATCAGCTCAAATATAGGAGCCATCATGAAATTTAGCACGCCTATCTCATTTTGCTGAACAGAATCCAGTGTATTATCACAGTGATCTCAAGTGCAGTCTCTAATTGTGCTCTTCGTAAACATACAAAATCATAGGCTCCCCTCCACCCCAACACTGCCCTTCTTGCAATATTTTGAGCCCCCAGAAGGCTTCCCAAAATCATAACTCCCTTTACTCTTGATAGCCAACATTCCCACTGCCCTTGCAGCAAACACAATATGCACCAGAGGCTGTCGCTCGCAGTCAAGGCTTCCCCTCCCACTCCATGGTGTAACACCATGTATTGCTACTTCACCTTTCCCAAGTAGATCTGATGAGTAAAGTAGCAAATAAAGATAGCCAGTCCCTATTTAGGAGTGTTCTGGAAATCTGCAGAGGGACCAAAACATTAGCGTTCAGATTTGGTGCCATCTTACACTTTCCATTCACTTGTCGTAACTGTAACCAAGTCCTTTCAGTGAAAGACTGAAGCTGCAGATATCTGTATTTTTGCATACTTGCAATACTTGTAATACTGGGTCATTAAAAAAATACAGTTTGATTGAATGTTACCTGCTAGTACACAGTACTGGAAGATCTCAGAAGGAATTAAGAACTGACTAATAGAGTAGCTAAACAAGTTCATCATGAGTTTGCTGGGAAAGAGAAAGAGACTCTGCCTAACTGGACTCCTCCAGTATCAGATTATTACTGTCCTGATTCAAAAGGAATGTTTTTACTTAATTCACCAAGTGGTATTTTTGCCTGTTCTGATCCTATTTGGATCAGACCCTTGGCATCAACACTCCATTTTGTGTTCTCTAATTGAAAAAATAAATACATAAATAAATAAATTCCGATTAGACATTTTTTACCATAGCTTTACAGAAATTGAAGTTTTGACAGAAAACTCATAATCAGTTTTAACATTAACTACCTGAACTGTGGCAGACATACCTGAAGTGTAAGCCCTGTGAACGGTCCAGTGGTAAGTTTTCTACAAAGTATACGCTTATATAATTACAAGGTATTATATATAATAAAGTAACTCCTATCCTGACTTTTCTAATAACATTATTATGATAAAATTTCTAAAGCTTTTGTGAAGTACGTTTAACACTTTTGGAAACCAGACATTCAGTGTTTTAGGATATGCTTCTCACATATAGACTGTAAGTGTACAGATTTTACGCAATCTAACTTGAAAAATACATGAACCTTTAATTTTCACAGAACTGATGGTTAAGTTATAACACAGCCTCTGCTAAAGGCTTTTGCTAGATCTAGCTGAAGTGAAATTTATACTGAATGTATCATAAACATACCTTGCTCCTGGTCTCCACGGTTAAGTCCCAGTCCCAGACCTAGTCCCAGGGATATAACCACTAAAGCAACCAGCAGAACCTGTCACAGAGACACACAAAACTCTAAGTTCGTAAATGTGATAAGCTGTTACCTTTAATAGAAATTAACTGACTGATGATTATTTCTATGAACTTCATCATCTTTAAAACATTGGAGACACTCTGAGCCTGAAGATAGTAGAGGCCTAAAACTAGTAATCTTGTGAACCAGCTATAAGGCAACACCTAAATGTTCCCCTGGTAATCTATGGCTAGTCCATGTAGCTATCAGGGAAGTGTTTACTAAGGAAGATAGGAGGAAGCAATTATTTATTCACCTGTTGTGCAAATACTTAACCTGTGTAAACAGACAGAACAACGTGCCTTTCTCAAATCCAAACTCTTAAATTTAGCCTCCTTTGCTTTCTAGAACACCGGGCTGTGATACAAGTCATTTCCCCAATACACTGCCTTGAAATGCCATGGGGATGTCCTAAGAGACCCATTTACATGAAGTGAATTTCTTTATCAAATTTTCATCCACATATCATTTTCTCCTAATGATTAACTCATTGCATTAAGGGAGGTTAAAAGAAAGGAGAAAGCGATATGTAGCCCAGGGAGAGTGCATAAGAGAAAGTAAACTATGTGATGTTTTTTATGGCCTACAGACCTGATAACCCACCCAACAGTGGGTCCCCTCTACGCCAGCTGCCAGGAAGGACACAAATCACCCCAGTAGAGCACGAGCATGGGGAAATCATCCAGGGGAAAACAGAGCAGAGGGGTGGCCCACAGAGAAAGATCAGCTTACCCGCCTGCTCTGCACTGCTGCAATGGAGCTACTTACCTGCCACAACAGTGGTAAGAAGGAGCTGAGGAAACTTAGTATAACCAAGTGATTGCATGCTATTCTGCTCCTTTTGCCCACCCCTGCTCACAACAGCACCCAATGTTCTCATTTACTGCTCTCCCTGTCCCAGGACACTGTCCTCCTGCACTGTGGGTGCTACGTGCGTGCAACTTGGCCATGGAGCGCCTCTAAACTGGAGACTGTGGGAGAACAAGGTAGGAAGAGGGATGGAGTACACATGAGTTGGAAGGAATTCCCAAAGAGGCAGAAATGACAGCGTGAAGTTTGCAGGCTACAGGTGTGGAGGCAGCAGCTTAACTCTACACCCAGTCAGAAAGAGATGAGAAACAGGGGTCCCACCTGGCCAGACACCTGCCACCCTTCCCAGGCAGAAGCTTTAACAGGCTATTAATGTCACTAGGGAAGAGCAGTAGTCTCTGTCCTCCCAAATGCCAGTCCTGCCTGTCACCACAGCATGCAGTCCTTGTTTTAAAATTCACTGCAGTTTATCCTCCAGTTTCCTTAAAACTTGCATGTGTAATTGAAATAAAAAATTATACTAGACTAAACTACTAAACTACTAAACTACTAGACTAAAAAATTAACATACAGCCATTATGGCAGCCAAACACTCCTACTGCTGCACGGCATTCAGGCATTGAAGTAAAAATTAAAAGTCATGTATAACAAATACAGATGAAGTACTACACTGTTATAGCACTTCCACAAAAGCCCTTGATTTGGGGACATTCATCCTTAAGTTGTAGGGACTAGTAACTTTCAGTCTGAATTCAGAATCATAGCTTCTTACTCAGACAAAAAAAAAAAAAAAAAAAAAAAAAAAAAAAAAAAAAAAAAAAGAAAGCTGTTGCTCCAGAGGATATTCTCTATCCTCTGGAGACCCTCTTATGTGATGTGAATACTCACTAAAAATACAAGTCTCTTGCTTAATTATCAGGCAAAAAAGTTGCCTAGAAAACACTGTGCATGTAGCTTGTCAAAAAAAAAAAAAAGGGGATGAATGGTATAGAATATAAATAGTTGAAACATCCAGCACTGACATTTTGGTTTTTTTTGTGTAGGCAAGTGTTTGAAAACCATTGGAGTTGTAAGGATGAATGTTTCAAGTTACTTAAACTTCTCACTCTTCTCACTATCTCAAGTCCCTCTTGAAAGTTTCCTTCATAGTTCTGAATTTTGCTCACAGTTTCTCAAGATTTATTTATTTTTCCTAAAGACTTAAGGAAAAATATATTTTGTACTATATGCAATTGTTTTGATGACATAGTGATAAAAAGTCTTGCCCTTATTTTTCACAGTTTTTAAAACCAAATTTTTAGTTTTTCCAAAATCAGTATTTGGCATTTTCTCCAAATTCCAATTCATAGTTTCAAGACACTATTCAATATATATATGTGTATGTATATGTATGTGTGTGTGCATCTATATATATAAACATATTTATTTTTAAATATTTGTGATCACAAAAATAAGCCTGAAGATAAGTACCATCTATACAGAAGGATTTAAAAACAAAACAAAAAACTACACCATTATTTCCAAGGTACGACTTTAAAAGGACTAGGGAAAGGCAGGAAAAAGCTGACACCAGAAGTTGGGCTGACAAACAATCCTATTACTAGTCTTTTCCATATCTTGCTGCCTGAGTACTTTTCACCGACGCTGAGTGTTTTTTATATACTCTGTTTGCTGACAAATGACAAAGCGCAAGACAAAAAAAAAAAAAAAAAGAGAAAAAAAGAACTGGGGCTCCTTCAGTCACAGGAATAACTGATCTTGTTTTCTTGGCTTTAAACAAATGTATAAAATAAATAATTGAAGTACTGTCTTTGGCACGTAGAAGTACTGTCAATTTATCACGGTGAAACAAAAGCGCGGTTAAGTGCCAGGAAACAAAAAAAGGGGGGAAAAAAAAGAAAAAAGGAAAAAACAGCACTTCTGACAGTGTTGAAACCTCTGGACAAGCACAGAAAACTATCAGTGAAGCTAGTGCATTTACGCTGTCAAACTTAAAAGTGTCATTCCCCAAACCATCCTGCCTATCTACCATACTATTAATAATGAAACTGGTAAAGGCTGCTGTACAAATGACAGAGGTTTAACAAGTGCCCAGAATCCCGCAAGGATAAAGGTGCAGACCAGCCCCGAGCAGCCCCTACTCACGATGCAGATGATCCTGTATTTCTGGAGCTTTTTTTTCTTGACATAGTCTCCTGGCTGTAAAGTCACCTCATCCCAGCGGCCGCTCTCACCCATGGCGATTTCAGGGTAAGAGGGCATTTCGCCGCCGCGGTGCTCGCGCTGCTCCCGCGCCTCCTGCGCGACTTCGGCGCCCACTCAAGTGCGTGGAGCGCACTTTGCTCGGGGGCCTCCAGCGAGATCACAAGCTTTTAAGGGACAGATCTGCAGGAGCACAGAGTAAGAGGAAAATTCCTCCGCAAGGTCAAAGGCTGGAAAGCCTCTCTGAGCGCAGGGGAAACTCTGTTTAGATTGCTGTTTGCCAAATTCAAGATAAGGGCGGTATTAGATAAACTCTAACGAGAGATTAGAAATAATTGCTGCTAAGCAATAAAATGCAGAAAAGCATACATGAAACTCCTTGGTTAAAAGCTTGTCATTCAGCATGTTATTTGCAATCTTCAAAGAAAGTGTTAAAAAAACAAATACCTAAGTAGATGGTTTCTTATCTCTTGCTCTCCATCATTGCCATGCCAATGTTTTGAGCACCCTTCTGATTTTTAGCCCCAGAGGATTTTTCCCCTTTTGTTTCAATCCATCCATACAGTCTACTTCTTTCAGCACAAGTGATAGATGACCAGCACGAGTGATACATGTGTTCCATAAAAAAGTAAACACTAATTGAAGCTCATTAAAAAAAAAGAAAAAAAAGAAAAGCTTTTGTTTAAGTAAATTTTGAAATGAATTTGTCTTTCATTTGGGTATTAATGGGCGGGGGGGTTGTTTGTTATGAAAACATATTCTCATAGCCTACCAAGTAGTTACCAAGTTTCACAACTCTCAACATAAATTGAGAGCAGATGTATTCACATGTTGATCTGATTCTGAACTTGAACAGTACATGAATTGTGATTTAATATAAATTTATAAAAAAAGCAAATTTTACCTCTGAGAGCATGAATTGTTTCTGTAAGCACCTATGATCATTTCTGTTCCTGTTGCATTCAAAGAAAATAATTTAGCAAATGGAACATGATTTGATGTCATGTATTTAATTTTATTGCTCTTATCTAATTAGCACTCTACTCTCGGAACACTTCTACCTCCTGGACAAATTTCTTTGAACATTCCCATTGATAACATAAGAATATAAAACCTCACGAACATGACTGAGGCTCTAGACTTTTCCCTGGTTGACGATTCCAGGCATCACACACGTTTAATAATACTTCCTTTTTTCCAGCCATGCCAAAAGATAATTCACACCAAAAAAAAAAAAAAAAAGAAGTGAAGAATTGTGAATCATATATTGCTTTTTTTCAGTTCCTGAACGGTAAGCTTAAGTGACCCATCTGTGTACAGTCTAGCAACCCATACAACTGGAGATACAAATGGAACAGCTAACCATTTCCCTGCATTCTGAATGGCAGTGATCAATTCATTTGGCACACCCAGAAACAGGAAAACTTTTTAAGAACATGGGCAGGGCATCCCTGTCATATATTTGTTAATCTGTTAATCTTTGGGGAAACAAGGAGACAGACCTCGCATAACCCTGTGTTTCAATTTTCACTATAATTACTGTTTTAAGCTAGAAGACATAAATTAGAGCAGCTGGAAATATTTGAAGACCATCAGGAACTAGACAGTCCTCATATGCACTCTTCATCTTTCCCAAATTATCTTGAAGGCCATATTATTTTACTTCAGTAAAAAATGTGTCTTAAAAACTTCATACATCTTACAGTCCACAACAGTGGAATATGGTATCATAAAACAATAGATGAAATGTCCATGTTTGGTTTCTGGAACATACAATTTAACACCCAGGAAGCTATGGTAATTTTACTAAGAATCTAGCCCGCAAAATTTTACCTGAGAGTTATCTGCTGTTTTCACTTAATGTTTTAAGTATGTGTAGGATACGACACAGTCCTTAAAAAGAAAGTATTGTCTATACAGATGTGTTCTAGCAATATTCAAACAGTTGGGTATACTGTCTCACAGAAGATACTTACCGAAAAACTAATTCGCATTGGTAACAATCAAAAGAAAACTCAGAAGCTTGCATTTAAAATGCGAAGGTCTTGGGAGTACATGATGAATTGGTTTCATATCCAAAAAAATGCCAAATAGACATATCTGATGTTATGAAAAACACAAATGTGTTTTACTGTTGCTTACAGATTAATTTGGTTAATACAAAAGGTAAGAGTGATAACAAAGTAACAAAATTTGTGTTAAATGCCAAAAATTATGTGTTGATTGTTGAATAAATGAATTGTCTGGAAAAAGCGTTACCAAAAAGGCATTCCTTTTTCCTCACCATTCCTTTTGGTAAATAGCTTTACCTTGGACCAGTTCAAGAGCAGTATTAGCTACAGGAACATTTAAATTAAAGGTAAATTCAACAGTTGTAATGGATGAATAACGTGCTTGTTATACCTGTACAGCAACTGTATAATGTCACTTACCAGAATGTTTGTTCAATTTTTTTTGAAGTCATTTTGAAAGGTGTATTTTCTTTTTTTGTCTCTGGATTAAGAGTCATTTCTTTCTCACGCACAAGTTTTTCTTCCTTGTTTGGTCAGGCTTAGAGCGTTAAGTTATCCAATAAGCACAGTTTGACGGTGCTTGGCAGAGACTAATCTCAGTGCTTAAGATCTCTAGTGTTTCTCCTCTTTGATATTCAGTTGCCTCAAGACAAAGGTTACTTAGGTGTGACCTGCTGTGGTATTTTCAGGGCCTCAGCCCTGACTCACTGACCAGATACTTGGCCAAAGACAGGATCACATCTACCCAGTTTCATTAACATGAGACTGGCTTAGATGAAGGTTTAACTTATTCGATAAATCACTGTTGGTGCTTTATAGTGGACAGGAGTGAGACGGTCACGTAGCCTTGTTTAAAAATTCTGAGATAGCAATTGGGTTAAGTTGTTGACTCTGGTTAAGTTTAGACCAATTCTGTTTGATCAAGGTAACCAGTTACAATTGGCCTGGCATGGCAAGTCCAGTTTACAATTAATGTAAGCTAATGATCTTGAATCAAGATAATGTTGTATTAGGCACAAAGCTATGGCCACATAGTGGCTTGAACATGTATTAGGGGTAGCTCAAGGTTTGGAGCCTAAGGAATGGTGAGAAATGGTGGTAGTCTGACAGCGTAACCAAGTATTAAGGCTGAGCAAAGTATGAATAGTTGACTGGTAACGACGCATAGTAACGATGCATAAAACAACATCTTTTAGGCTCCGGTTCACTTATTAGTCATTTTTGGGAACGGATCACGAGTTTGGCACCGAATTAGAGCATATACTGTTTTGAATGTTGCTATTTTGATAAATACTGATCCAGTTAGTCGAGCGTGAGCAAGCGCTGGGACTGAAAGTTGCAGGGACATCCAAGTGCATGTCAAGTCTCACTGCAACACCCTTTAAATAAGCACACAATGGCTATAAGGAGAGATGGTTTTTACCAGAATAAATGTTTTTCTGTTAAAGTCAGCTGGCAACCCAATTATAAAAGTGATACAAAGAAGTGCAAATGGACCTTCAGCTAAGTCCTGTGTTTCCAATAATCACTCATTACAAATATATGTAGGCAAATAATACACAGGCCTGTATTATTTGTTTCCCAACCTGGTATTTCATAGTAGTGACAACAATGCACTGATTGGCTCAATTCTGTATATTCCTACTGGCTATGACATGCACCTCTGCTAGCTCAATTCCCGGTGCCACTCATATCACAATTTCCTGATGTTTTTTATTTTTAAAAAATATTTATCTCAGTGCTTACATCATCTGTTCTTCTAGGCCTGCTTATACAAAACCTGTTTACATTTAGAACACATAATTTATCCAATTTAGTGTGAGACTTTCCTCTGTGGGTACATCCTGTTATTTTCTACTCAGTTCTGACACAGACATTTGGACATTTTAATTTCTTGTTGCTTGAAGCATCAGCCTGATCCTTCTGCTGTAGACTTAAGCCTGTATTTAGTTACCAGCACTAGCTGAATTTAGGTTGAGTGCTGTTTTGGGAAAGCATGTTGTCCAATAGTCAGAGGTCAGAAAATACAATGTCAGAAAGCTACAAGATTTTAAAGTTATGCTGATTTGCTATTTTACATTTGTTTTTTATCAAAAAAAAAAAAAAAAAAAAAAAAGGCGCAAACATACAATGTGTCGCCCCTTTCAAATTTATTCATTTTCAGTTTATTCTTTCTAACTTCTTTTTCCGGGAAGGAGTAATTCCGGCTAAGCACCGGCCTTGCCCCATCACCCGCGGCGCTACCCGGGCCGGGGTCGATGTCCGCATCGCCCCAACGGCCGCCCCGACGCCGGCAGGAAGCTGCGGCGCTCGGCCCCGCCTAGGCGAAGGTCCCGTTTCCGGAGGCGGGTTGGAGCGCGGAGCTTCCGGCGCGCGG
>VZSV01000023.1:5862524-5911527 GCA_013398735.1 Nothocercus julius | reverse complement strand
GTGCCGCCCGGCCCGGTCTGGCCCGGCCCGGCCCGGCCCGGCTCGGCTCGGGCGGCGCCATGGCGATCCCCATGGTGCCCATGGAGACGCAGCTGCAGAGCATCTTCGAGGAGGTGGTGGTGAGTCCACGGCGGGGCGTAGACCTCCCCCGTCTGCCGTGGCGCTGGAGGCCGCGCGGGCCCCGGGCCGGTGCAGCGGGGAGTCGGCGATTCGCAGCGTTTGCCGTGAAACGAACGGGTGTTAAGAGGGTCTCTAGGAGCCGAGCCGGAGGATCAGGTGGGCTGAGGCGGGAGGGCCTGCTGGAACCGGCTCTAGCGGAGCAGAAGTGTGCCTAGGCCTCCTGAGGAAGCCTCACCGCTGGCAATGCAGCCGAAAGGCGTTTTTCACTAGGTGAAAGGTTGCGTTTCTGCCTCCCTCTTGGTGTATGGGCTGTGTTTCTGTTCTCTATAGAAATGGACACCGTGCAGTTTATAATATTTGGTTTCCCATACCTGATTTTTAGCACTGTCATTCAGACAGATCTGGTACATCTGAAAGATTCTGTGATTTGACAGTGACAGGTTAGTTACTGTCAATTTTTGGGCAATGTTATTTGCCTGAAATTAATATGGCACACCAACCAAAAAAAAAAAAAAATCCCTAACCAACTTGGAGAGGCTCGTGGGACTTTTCTGGTTTGTTTTGGGATTACAGTGCTTACCTTGGTCTTGTAAAGTGATTAACTGATGGATCTGAATGTGACCATTGAATGTGACCATTGCAGAGCACCTCTTGGGCTCTAGGCTTTTCTGAGGTGGTAACTGAGAAGGCAGCAAGTTGTGGCTTTTACTGCTGCTATTGCCAACTTTGCAAGGAAAAAGTGAAACTCAGTTTCTGTGCAGACGGATGAGTATTGGGTTCTCTTTTGCTTCTTGAGAAAGCAAGAGAGAGAAGAATTGCTGGAAAGAAAATACACTGGAAGAAACAGCAGGTGATAGTAGTGAAAATGTGTCAGTTACAGACTGCACATCTGAGTACAGTACAAAATGTGTTTAAAAGACAAAAAAACTATAGGGTACTGCTGATAAATTAGAATAATGGCAAAGAAATCTTTGTGCAAAATAGCATATAAAAATGAAAGTTATAGAGGAAATAGACTAGGTGTTCATATGTAGTCCTTCTTGCAGCGAATGACCGTATGTTCATTAAATGGAAATTTAAAAAGCAATGGATCTAAACTCAGAAGGGGAAGCAACTCTGCATAAATTACAGAATATGACTGGGATGGAACACTTATTAGCGTTGAGATTAGGATATGTTTCAGAGTAGGATTCATTCTTTAATATATAAAAAATGAGGCAGAATTACAGAATAGAATATTTTTTCCACCATCAGAATGTAAATTATCTCAAAGTGGTCAAAAGAAAAGTGTTTCAAAAGCCTTTGTCATAGACTCTCAAAACATATAAAATGAAGTAATCTTGACTTCTGAAGAGTCAGACTTTACAAAAAGATGTATCTGTCTGAAGGCCTTCTGATACAGTCCATAACTGTAGTGCTTTATCCTGGTGTTTTAGCACTCCAACTAAACCTTTTCTGAGTGTTCTTACTCAGGTTTTTTTTTTTTCTTACAGAAAACAGAAGTAATTGAGGAAGCTTTTCCTGGGTAAGTATAATGCTGTTTTGGGGGGCATGCTGCATGATTTTTTTTTTTTTTTTTTTTTTTTTCTTTGAGAATTGCATTTTCTATGTGTGTTCTTTCATTGGTATACTGCTAATACATACTGTTCTTATTTGAACTAGCATGTTTATGGACACTCCTGAAGATGAGAGAACCAAACTGATCAGCTGCCTGGGTGCTTTTAGACAGTTCTGGAGCAGTCTTTCCCAGGTTACCATTTGATTTGTTTTGTGTATATTTACTTGCAGGTTGTCTAGTAGACAGACAATTAACCAACTGTGTTTCCAGGCAGTCAGAATCTGATTTCATACATGGCATGAGAAAGCATGTAGAAAGACTTTGCGAGAAAAAAAAAAAAAAACTTTTTTTGACTTTAATAGGAATATATGGCTGCTTAGCAAAGGTTTGTGTACAGTGCTGATAAAACAAATGGAAATCAAATGGTAGTTTAAAATGAAAGCGGTTTTTGTTTGCCTTTTTGTTTTTAGGATTTTGGATAGAGGTGAATGTAGAAAATGGATATATTTAATGAAAATCAGTACTTACATGTAAAATTTACCTTCCAAAAATTAGATATCTCTGAGCGTTTTTCTTATAGTTGGAGACACCATCGTCTTCATTTCTAGTGCATAGATTATAACTGAATAATAATACAGGATAAAGATATAACTTATCTGTGATGGATAGTTTACATGTGAAAAAAACAAAACTGACTCTAGAAATTAGTGTTTCAGTTTGAGGTGTGACTTCAGAAGGAATTATTTAACATGTCCTATTAAAATAAAATCAAAAGACTTGTGGAAAACTGGATGTTAGGGAGTTGGATTCGTCATATCCTAAATCCTGAATTGTTACTTTCTGCCAGCTTCCTTTCTTCATAGTAGGTCAGTATATGATGTTTTAATGTTTGCTTCACTGCCTGCAAGTCTATTATTTCTCTCTTGCATCTTTTTTTTCAGGAATCCCATGAACAGTGTGTCCAGTGGATTGTGAGATTTATTCACAGCCAGCACAGTCCTAAAAGAATTTCTTTTCTGTACGATTGTTTAGCAATGGCAGTAGAAACTGGACTGTTGCCACCCAGGTAAGTGAAGGGGGAATGAGTCAATTTGTGGTAAATGGAAATTGTAATACTGGGGAGTTGTTTTATCTTCATATTGTAAACATTGTAAAAGTATTGTTGGAGAGCAGGTGTTACTGCTCTTCAGTGATTCTCACATTATCTGCTTCTTCTAGGATGGTTTGTGAATCTCTCATAAATTCTGATACACTTGAATGGGAAAGGACACAGTTGTGGGCATTAACATTTAAATTGGTTCGGAAGATAATTGGAGGTGTAGACTACAAGGTATCTTCTTCCCACTCTTTTCTTTGTGTGAAGACACATTCTTTTCTGGCTTTGTTTTTATTATTTTATGTTGGTGACTTCCAGTACTCCATAATCTACTTTTTGATAATCAAAGAGAAAAAAAATGATTCAGTTGAACCATTCAACAGTTATTTTCCGCTCTGGAGCATTTGCAAGGTTCTGTAGAAGGTTTATTGTCATTAACACATTTTAAGTAGCAGTCTGTCTGCTGACACTTAGAGACACGTAACTAATTAGAAGCACGTAGCTAATTTCACTGAGAGTGAAATTGCCTGTTAACTTTTATTGTGTAATTTTCTTGGTAGAAATAATTTTGTTGTTCTTTTTGTTTGTTTTGTTTGTGTGTGTGATTTTTAGGGTGTGCGCGATCTGTTGAAAGTGATCCTGGAGAAAATCCTAACAATTCCTAACACTGTGAGCTCAGCTGTTGTACAGCAGCTTTTAGCAGCCAGAGAGGTAGCTATATAAATTTTGTAAATTGCTCTAGGGGGGAAAAATGGACATCATTCCTTTTGACATTCACCAATTGCTGATAGACTGAGATGGCCCTCTGAGAGTTGGTACAGACCAACAGCGAAGGCTCGTTCTTTGTGTTCTGCTAGTTCTTTTTAGTAAATATGCTTTAACTTTATACAGTAAGCAGCTTTTGGGGGTATTATGGAAGAACACTGTAATCTTTAAAGGGTTTTCACACTGCACATTTGGCTTGGTTAAGATGTGTTGTATGAAGTCAATGCTGAGGCTTTAACATCTCTCCATTTTCTTAGGGAATGAAAATGTCAGTTGCTTTAAATATTTGCTGACCAGACATAGAGGTATAGTTTTTGAAAGACTTAAACAGGCTGAGGATTAAATGATGCAACTTATACTTCTGTAATCAAAAATAGCTTATAATCTAATGTAATATCAGAGTACAATTTAAGAAAAAATATTCTAATTCTTGTTGATACCTATTTTTATGATGCTGGTTGATACCTATTTTTATGAAGCTACGCTTTTGATTATTTTGTCTAAAGTGTTTTATGCTAATACATTTTTCTGTTTTTAGGTGGTAGCCTACATTTTGGAAAGAAATGCGTGTTTGTTACCCGCCTACTTTGCAGTTACAGAAATCAGGAAACTATATCCTGAAGGAAAGCTTCCTCACTGGGTAATAATCATCTCAAATCACGTAATATGGAGTTGGCTTTCATGCAAAGCAAAGATATAAATGATGATTTAAAACATAACATTCAAGAAAAAGTTCTGTGCTTAGGCCCTTAAGATTAAGGATATAGGTTTGTTGTAACTGCAGCGGTAGCTGCCTGTGTTCTTGCTTGTAATTCAGAGCATAGTTTGTGCAGCTAGCCTGATTTTCAGAACTCTTGAAGCACTGAGTTGTTTTTATTGAATAAATTGGGGAATGCACATCGTGCTTGCCTACTTCGTGCTTGTTTTGTGCTTCAAGACAAGAAACCGCTTCAACTTCCATACCAGTGTTTTCTTTTTATTTATTTGAGTTCTGTTATTTGTTTATTTGTTAAGTTCATTGCAACAAAAACAGTTGATGTCTCCTTAAAAACATAATGTGAATTCAGATTTGGCATTGTATTCTGTTAAAATAACCAGATATCTCCAAAGGATAAAATCCTGACCCTCTGGAATTATTTGGGAAAACTGTCCCTGACCTGTCTTGAGCCAAGATATAGTCAAAGGTGTAGTTGTAGGATGGAATTTGTAAAATTGCCATTCTGATAGAATTGCCATTACTGAATAGTGTGCATTGAAATAATACAATACATTTATGAGAAACAGTTGTATTAACTCTCATTTGAGTGCAAAGTCGGAAGAGTGCTTTTTTTCCCGTCATCTTTATGGGGTTGCATTTTTCCTTTTGTGGTTTTAGTCTCTGAAATGTGTAGGAAGCTACTTATTTTGCCTGTATATTTTGTTAAATGCATAAATTATTTTTAGTCATCTTATCCTGGATCAATATATGTAACTTTTTTTTCTTTTTCTCATGCAGTTACTCGGTAATTTAGTGTCGGATTTTGTGGATACCTTCAGACCAACAGCAAGAATAAATTCCATTTGTGGTAAGAGATGAAATGTTCATCTAAGCAAAATTATTTACATCTTATGATTTATTCCATATCTTTCCTCTTGGTAGTTTACTTTCAGACTTTTTTTTTTTTTTTTTTTTTTTTTTTAAGGAAAAAGCCATATTGATGGGTTCAAAATCTTTTTAACTGATAGTGGACTTCTTGTTACCAGGCTATATAGTTTCTAGTCTGGCCTCTGCTTTTGTTTTTTATTGAACTAAATATAAAGGTAGACCTAAGTACAGTGTTTTTGAGGATTTCAAGCTAAGACAGATCCAGTGCTGTATCAGTCATGGAATCTTTTTGACTTTATATTTCCACTGGAGCTTTTGCATCTATGTAGCTTTATCCCTATGATTGCAGACGTCTGGGTGAGCACCCTATAGCTCAGATGTGTACTGGCTCCCTTCTTCTAAGAAAGAAAAGCTCTGCTTCATTTCTTACTAGAAATTTGAAGAGTGAAGTTTGGATGTTAAACTATGATGTTGACGGCTGTTTTATTTAAAAGGATGAAAATGTCTTCTGTATAATTTGAAAATGAAATTGCTTAATAAGAGCAGTATTATTTCTTAGCTCTGAACAAGGTTAATTGTAACAGCTTTTTTAATGCAGACATTAAGAGGGTAAATTCATCTCTAATGCCCCAAAATATTTCATGTTTCAAAAGCATGTAACTATTCTTTTATCTAATACACTATAGCTTTTGTCTGTATGACTTGGGGATTACAGATTAATTTTTATATATCTTGTAGGTATAAGCAGCCAGGGTAAAGCTGACCAAGGGGGAGATATAAATAAGTTTTGTTTTGTACTATGTGATAGTAATATTGCCAGTTTGAACAATAAAAGCTGTGGAAGTTGAACTGACAATGAGATTCAGTTCAAAAAGAAGACATTTTTATGCTTACCTGTTGGGGCAGTAGGGGCTCCAGACTGCCCCTGTTCAGACTGAGAAGATTAAACTCCTTGCTTTATAATTTATTAGATAAAAAGTTAGCTTTCTGTTGGGAAAAATAGAGCTTGAAGCTCCTTTTTAAATTAATGGAAATTTACTGAAAGCATAAAAGTGGTTGAGCCTACTTTTTAGTCAGAATGTTTAAAACAATAGGCGCATTTCACTGTTTTAGAATTTACAATGTTTCATTGCATGTAGGTCGCTGTAGTCTTCTCCCTGTGGTAAATAACTCAGGTGCCATGTGTAACTCATGGAAGCTGGATCCTACAACCCTTCGCTTTCCTTTGAAAGGTCTTTTACCATATGATAAGGTATGTTTTATTAAGCTTCTTAAGTTGTATTCAGTGAATACAAAGCTTTTGTATCATTAGGGGAAAATAAAACTCAGTTGTGCATACCCTGTCATTCTGATTAGGCTAACATTGAGCATTTAGGTTTCACTGCGTTACAAATGTCAGTGCTTTCTATCTGTACATGGAGGACCTTTAAAGTAGCGCGTGGTGTGACTCCTGCCTTGGGTGCTGAAGAGCAAGAGATTCTTCTTGTGCTTTGTGCACGAGTTCTTGTAGGGGAGCAAGTGAGTGCAGAGAATGGATTGGAAATTAGATTAGGCGAGGAAGAAGAGACTGGGAAAGTAATTGCTTCTGTGCTCTTTGTTATTCTGTAAGAGAACTTTGTAATTCCCATTTAAATATAATCTATTTAAAATTAAGCCTTAAGAATGTGAAATAGTGATTTAGTGAAAGAATTTAAGCACCATAAAGGATCAGAACAAAAACTCACCTTGTCCGGGATCTGATACCTAGTACTCTTGGTTTCTAAGGAAGAATATAAAGATAGTGTGTAAGTATATAAAGGCATATGTAGTGTTCTCAGTCTAGAAGCATTTCCAGGGTGGGGTTTCTTGAGACAGATGTTTCTGTGTATTTAGCAACTGTCAGTGAGTTCCTCTTCCAAACATGTTCCTTCTCCTCTCAAGTCCACATAAACTTCTAGCATCTTCAGTGTCCCTTTGATAAGGAGTTCCACAACTCAGTACGTTTCATAAGGAATCTCCTCCTTCTATTTGTTTTGATTCAAATTCTGGCCTTTTTAAATTGATTCAGATATTGGAAGATATAGTGAGCAGTTAGTTCTTCCATACTTGTTTTCTCCATGCTACTCATGGTTTGTATGGATCTCTGTTGTGTGCATCCTCAGTTGTCTTTTGTTGTTCCCACCGAGTTATTGATGGTCTTCCCTTCTACTTGGTCTTCATAAAATCTGCCAGTACTTAGCAGTGTGGTTACTTACACCTTTCTTCTGGGTATTGGAGAGCAAAAGGATTTGCCACCAGGCAGTTCATATCTGCAGGGATTAAACGCTCATTCTTATATTAACTCAGTAAATGGTAGCTTTAAGCATAATGTTGAGGCAATATATGTTTGTATGTGTGCCTTTTTTATTTATTTTTTTAAAGGATCTGTTTGAGCCACAGACTGCTTTGTTGAGATATGTGCTGGAACAACCGTATTCAAGGGATATGGTCTGCAATATGCTAGGTCTGAATAAGCAGGTACTGTACTGTGCTGTAACACATGATTTAATTCTGCATAGAATCTGCACTATTCTTTTTCTCTTTTCTTTGCTATAGCTAACTAAGCAAAACAGTTTAGGTCCAGACGGTGATTTTTTTTTATTATATTTTTTTTAATGAAATCATATTAGGTTAATTGGACACTGTTGTTCCTATCATTTGTATATTGCTTTACCAATGTTAAATTGAAAAGTAGAGATTTTAAATATGATTTTTTTTTTTTTTGCATTGCTTTTTTTTCCTATAAGGCCAGCCTCAAGTATACCTTTGACAGACAGTAGGTGACCACTAACTCAAAAAATAAGAAAATAGTTTATATTGTTAGCTTCCAAAATATTGTTATGTGTTGCTATATTGGCATGTTGTAATACCTGAATGGTGGAAAGCTGGATTTATGTTGGTTTTTGTTTATTTTGTTTCTTTTTCTTTTCTTTTTTTTTTTTTTAAACTTGGAAGGGGAGGGCTTGGTCTGACTTGGGGTTCCTTGAGGCTGGCCTCATAGTCACTGTTTTGTCTTTTCTTTTTTTCTTCCTTTATTTTTGTTCTGTCCTGTCTTGTCCTGCCCATCCTCCAATGCTCTAGACCTTGAACATTGCTCAGGTATGTTCACAACCTTACTGTTGTATTGTGACTAACGATACGCTGGCCGCTTCGTAGCCACTGATTCCAGTTAGTAAATACATGTACAGTCAGGGCTTGAAATTGGCAGGACCATTAAACAAGGGCAAATTCTCGTTGCAAATCTCTTGCAATAGAAGAGATGAAAAATAAAACTGACAGTCAGTAGTCCTTTCATGCTAACATTTTGGTTGGAATGGACTGCTACCCTTTCCCTTATCTGTCATTAGAACTTTTACTTTGCTGGAATTTTCAAATGAGGAGAGATTATTAAGATTTCTTTCTGTATGTGGGTGGAAAAACATCCCCTACACTGATTGAAAAAGTATAAAGTTGTAAATACAACCACTGTAGAAATGAGCTTTACTAGTGGAGTTACTTTATATCAGGAAGCCTCTGTAACAAACTTCTCAACATGGAATTGTAATATTCTCTGAACTAGGTTTAAAAAAAAAAAAAAAAAAAAATACAAATACCAGGGGAAAGGTAGTTCCAAAATTTGACTAGTTGTAACCAATTCGTGGCCCAGGCAAATCAACCAAGTGGGCTTTGTTTGTAATATAGGTCTTATATTTATAAACGAATTCTTCGTTTACAATAATCAATTCCACACCTATTTTAAAAAATCATTTAAGATTTATAAAATAGCGTTGCTGTTTGCAATACTATAGTGAAGGTTGTGTCAGTGTTTCCGTTTAAGAAACTTTTTTCAGATTTGTGACTTGACTATAAAATTTACATGATTCTGAAACCTTGTGTATATTTCTCATTTTAAGTGAAATAAAATAACACTTTCTGGATTTGGACAATGTTTTTCGAATGCTCACATTCCTGTATCTTAGCAAACAATACCGTTTTGTCACGCAGAACAATCTTTTTGAGATTTTTTTTTAAAGCAGCTGAAGTGGTAAACCTTGGAAATGAGCTGCTAGGTTTAATGCTCAAATGAGTAGTATTTGTATTCTGTTTCTATTTCTGTGTCTGCATTTAGATATTAAACTATTCCACTCTATCTTGTAGCTGGTAAATAATGCAAGATCAAGACTAAAATATTTATTGAACAGATTTTATTTTTCCAACTATTTATTGGTGGTCTGTGCCTTCAGGTCAAAAAATACTGATTTTAAAAATGCTGGTTTTAACTCCTACTTAGCTATCCTGTACAAATAACTGAAAGAAATTCAATTGAAGCTATGAATTGAACTATATTGAGGTACATTTTTTAAATTTTTTTTTCTAGTATAGGAATTTCTACACAAAGTTTCAAGCTGCCATGACTTTTTATGGCTAAGGAACAAACTTGAAGAATGTAGCTTATAAAGGAAATGCTGACAGAACGTAAACTATAGGTGTGCTACTACAGTTGCACCAGCATAAAGATACATAGTCTGATGAAGATCTGCCAGTGAAAATACAGGTAGGGAAGCATAGCAGCATAGAAGAGGAAATATTGAATGTTCTTTTTAAACATGTTACACTCTGCTTAAAACTGTGGAAAACATTAAAAAAAAAAACTTATGTTCAGTTACAGATTAACTCCATGTTATGGCTGTATTTGTAAATGTAGCCACCTGATGAAAAATAATAGCATGATGCTTTTCAGAAGTGTAGCTATATTGGTGATTTCAGTTAAAAAAAAAACTGTGTAATTCTGCACATTTAGAACAGAGCTAACCTGTCTGAATTGAAGAGCACGGGATTGTTAGTGTAATAACTACTATGTAAAAATGCAAATAGTGCCAAGCTTGTTTCAAAATAAATGAAAAGGAGGGCTTGATGGTTGCTCTGCAGATATTTCTATATTTAGGTGAAGCTTTGTGTAGGCCATGTCAGCAGTTCACACAGATCTGGTTGCAGGATTGGAGCCTTCATTTGCCTCTCTCGATGTCACAAACTAGGTACGGTTCAGCTAAATAGGAATTCTACCTAAGTTCTCAAATATTCTTGAAGATGAACAGTTAAATTCTTGAGTTCTGTTTTGGTTAAGCAGAACTACATTAGAAATGTGTTTAAAACCTCTTTGTGTTTTGTAAAAAGTACAAATTTAGTTGTCCTATTAACTTTGCAGAGAGAAACACAAAGATTGTTTGATATGCTTATAGATTTATACACGGTCCCGTGGGGATTTCTTTTTTCTTCGCGGGGTTTTAAGACATGATTAATATACTATATCAAATACATGACTTAAAGTCCAAGTGTTAGCTGGTCAATTTCTATTTTGCTGTTGTGTTAGTTCTTCCCATACTTATTTAGCTTTAAATAAATATGTGAAGATATGTAACAAATTATTTTTGAAAGGTGATTAACAGCTTAATGTTACTCAGGCCAAATTTAAGATTCAGTTTAGGAGTTTTTTTCCTTGATGTTATACACACTTTCAATTAGCAGCTATAGTGTTGATTTGCTTTTTAAGCAGCATACTTGGCTGTTTACGTTTAAACAAGCAGTGGCGATCTGCATCTTTGAGTAGGAAATTAGCTACACCGTACTTTGTCCATGTGAATGAGTAGTTATTTTCTGGCATGGCTACAAACCAGAAGAGTTTGCCCAAGGAAGGTTGTATTTTTTATTTGGCCACACACTGTGGAAATGAAATTAAAATTTCAAGTGAAAGGAATGACATGACACAGTATCCAGAATTTGACTTTCCTTTTCCTTACATTCTTAGACTATTGTCTTCTGATACTGGAAACTTTCTGGTTTTGTCAGTGTTAGCATGGCAAAGTACCAATTACTTTTGTTTTTCAGGATACCTAAATGCAATTTCCATGTTAAATCTCACTCCATTTTTAATGAGGATAACTTCAGAATGTCCAGTGAACTTGACAGAAACAGGATCTGACATTATATATAAACAACAGGCTTCAGGGCAATTTTGGAAAAATGAGCTGAGAGGATTGTCTTTCTCTCCTGTCAACTTCTTGAGGCATATTAATTTACGCATTTTGAATTTGACTCTGAGACACACTTTTCAGGGATCTTGGGTTCCAAAATTTAGTGTTAATAATTCATTTCTTAAATGTCAGTAGTCAATATTTCTTAAATATTTTTGAGCTAAATTGTCTCTCAAAAGTATTTGAAACCTATAGTAGCTTGCAGATGGCCTCAGCAACTTTTTTTTAAGGAACACTTTTTGGTTTTTTTTGCTGTTAGGACTATTAAAGTTCTGATCTACTGGAAAAAAAAGTGCCGCTAGTCCATTATAGGGCTGGTCTTGAGAGAAGTGTCAGTATCCATTGGTCATAGTAGCACTCTTGTTTTCTGTATTTCTGTGGTTTAATAATATTTGCAATGAGGTTATACATTTGACATTCTTTAAAGACGTTACAGAATTAAATGCAGTATATACATCTATTAAAACAAATTACAAAAAAAAATCATGTTCTTTAAATATTTTTGAAACAAAAATGCAATGATTGTGGATGCTGTATTTTTTCTCAATATGTAATCAGAAATGGTTTGTTTGTTGTAGCCATACCAAAACATAGATTCCTATTTATTTGTGTGATCATCAGCTTTGACTTACATTTTTATCCTTGTATCTCAATACATATTGGGTTGTTATCTTTCAGTTATGAGTAGTTAATAAAGCAAGACCCCAATCCTGCAGACTCTTAATCACAGTATCTTACTACTTTTGAGCACACCAAGAGGTTTAGATAAAAAAAAATGATACAAAAAGCCTATTCATTGGAAATAGAGGATAATACCAGAGAATTAAAGAATTGATATAAATTGTGAAGCAATGCTAAATTATGCTAAATTTTTCTTTAGAAAATGTTCTTGGAAAAAAAAAATGTTTTCAGAATAAAACATGAATTTATTCTTTGAATTTTCTGGCTCCTAAAACCAGTCTCAGAGTTAAACAGAATAGTGAAAATTCCTACTGGAAATTCTGGCTTTCTTTTTAACAGTAATTTTTCCTGTTATATTTCTGGAATAACTTTATTCTAAATTAATAGAGCCTACTGTAGTTAGGCTCTTGGACTTTAACCCAGTGCTTAGCAAACTATGAAATTTCAAGCCCTGTACACAGTAGTTTTGCATGCTAGATGATAAACTAGTTGTAGCATTGTCTGTTGCACCCTGCTCTGCTTCATAATTAGCTGCTTTGGGGGCGGGATGGGGGAACCAAATTATTCTCACCTGGTGGTGCTGATACTGCAAACCTGCAAGGCGGTTGATCTGGGCCAGGGGCGCTCTGTGTTGGAAGACAAGGTGAAACAGTAACTGGTGCTTTTCTCTTTCACTTGGAAGCTTGTGTTGAGCAGCATGCTGCAAGACAGCCAGCTAGAACTGTAGCTGTCTGCAGGTTGGCGCTGGCAAAAAGCATGTACCAGAGGGGATGCTGTTCATTCTGTTTGGTCAAATTTTTGCAGTCTTGCATTATATTTTTAATTTGAAGAGAATCCCTTTTTCATGGCAAAAGACTGTCATAGGCAAAGGTTAGAACAAGCATCTCCTTTCAACAACTTTTTTGTCCTTTATTATTTCATACTTTTTTTTAATAAAAAGATTTTTAGGCTGCCTGGCTAGTAAGCCAAAGAACTAATCTAAGGCAACCTTAAAATGTTTTCTGAATATTTGGATGACCTGTTTGTTTTTTGATTTTGTTTTTTTTTTGCTTTTCCCTCTAGAAAGGGAGACTGCGTTTTCATGATTAGATTTTGAGCAGTTCCTTTTCTTTTGTATCATTAAAGTAATAATGTTTTCTTTAAGGCTGCATTATGTTACAGACACCAGGCATAGAAAATATAAATGTGACCGTTCTTAAGTCAAGATCATAATGACACAAATAGAGGTTTGATATTTCTAAAGTGCTAGAAGTGGCTGAAGTATGTTTAGTGTCACACTTCTTTTGTCCTTAATAGTAGTACTTTGCACCAATGTAAACAATTAAATGCAGGATAATACAAGGTTCTCGCGCTGTGGCACTTATCCATGATGGTTAAAAAGTTGAGACTAATAATCTGAGTTCCATGCTACAGCTAGCATGCCTATAGATAGTGTGCATGCACACACACTATAAATATTTAACATGTTATTTTTCTTGATGATGGCTGTTAAAAGTCATCAAAGAAGGTGTAACTTAAATGATCTGCGTTTTTTGCAAAGCTTTTGCATTTGCAAAGCAATATATAATTTCCATTCTGTAAACTCTTTAGAACATACCATTCTTACAAATTTGTTTTCAAGTTGCCTTAGTGTTATCTTGTACAAATTTGCCATATCAGTGGGACATCTGATATGGGGTACTAACCATATGTGAATTCTGCTGCTAATCGTAGGTGCACCCAAAATGAGAGTGAGATAGAGAAGAAATAGTCAGTAACAGCTTTACTGTATATTGGGATGCTTCTTCTGGTTTAGTTGATGTACTTGGTAATTTTTCTTTCTTTATGTAGATCCCTACTTTTTGAAATGGACTTTAAAAAAAAAAGAGGTGGTAGTGTTAAAAGACAATGGGTTTTGTTTTCCTGGAGTAGCAGTATAGAGTTATAACATTCTCCCTGGATTTATTCAATTAAAAAAGAAAATATTACTTGGGTATTGATCTGTGTTTTGAGATTGAGTAGGGAATTACATAATGTGTGTTAGAATATAAAAATCATTGTGACCTGTAACATAGTGCAGCTTTAATACACTGGCTTATCCTTAACTTAAGTTCAGACTTCATTTCATGCTTCCCAGCCTTCTGTCAAAAGACTGTACTGTAATTGCAACTGCAGTAGCTCTGAAATTAATTGCAAGGCTTTTGGAATACTGTGTCTGATCTCTGCTTACAGCACAAGCAGCGCTGTCCTGTGCTGGAAGACCAGCTGGTGGATCTGGTTGTCTATGCCATGGAACGATCCGAGACCGAAGAGAAGTTTGACGATGGTGGGACCAGCCAGCTCTTGTGGCAGCATCTCTCCAGCCAGCTTATTTTCTTTGTGCTCTTTCAGTTTGCAAGTTTTCCTCATATGGTCCTATCACTCCATCAAAAGGTAAATTGTTTGTGTCGCTCCTGCTTGGTAAGACACACTTCCCTGGGGACAACCATTCATTTTGAAAGCATGTTAAGAAGTAAATTTCCGATAAACTCCAGTTGCCTGGTGTGAGTTTAGTCTTTTTGCAGTATATCCAGTTATAGGATATTCCATTATATTCAGACACAAAGTATATAATTAGATAGCATCAGGATATAAACTGGCATAATTCAAATGACCCGAATCCTATTCTGTAGCATCCAAATTACAGCCAAGCTTTAAATGTAACTATGGTTTATGTGAGCTAAAGAAACACGTAGTGCAAAAAAGAGATGCAAAGTTATGGCTGGTTGGTCTAAGGAGAGTATTGGCAATGCTTTTCTTGAAATCATTTGCCAGTTAACTTGGACTACAATTGCTAGTATCATTCTATCTAGTTACTGCTAGTTCCTAGTAATAATACAGTTTATGATTTTGATGGCAGGAAAAAGGGAGTTTTCCCCTCACTCCAGGATTCACTTGAAGCTATTTAGATACACTTTCTAACACTCAGTACGCCTTGCTTCATCTTCATTGGTCCACGGTTCTATGTTACATCTACATTTACTATGTATGGTACATTTTACATTGTTGGATACTTTTTATTATCCTGAAAAGTAGTTGCACCAAGGTCCTGGGTTGCGTTCCTGTAATGACCCTTAATTAGCCTCTGGTGAAGTTTATCCAAGCCATAGACATTACACCCAACAGTTGTGTGGGTCTAAGCTAGTACAAAATAGGTAGAAGTAATTTCATTATTAAATGACTGTTGTTATAGATAACAAAAAAATAAAGTAAAATCCAGGCGTGGCAAGACATGTCCCGATGAAACAAGCCCATGACGTTCTGGTTCTCAGATACAGAGTTAACACAAAGCCTGTGCCACTGTCTGCTGTCAGTGGCAGTACTTGTTTACCTGGCTACAGGGCTACAACACAAGTCCAGTATTTAGGAGTTTTTGCTTTTCAGAACTGTGCCCCTCAAGCTGAATATGTTTAAAACCCTAGCAGGATTTAAATTAATAGTTGTGACCCTCCCAGGTTTTTAAATTAATAGTTGTGACCCTCCACAGTGTTCCTGTGTTATGACTAAAGTGCCCGTTCTCCTGTCCTGCCGAAAACCTATGTTTCAGCTCACACACAATTATAACATTCACAGCAGTGGGTGGAAACTGGAACTGTTTCAGCCTGACCTTTTATTCATATGGGAATCTTTGCAGTGGTTTTGCTTGCATGCTGTATCTGTGTGTTGCTGAGTGTGTTTGACAGTTGGCAGGCCGGGGCCTCATTAAAGGAAGAGACCATCTGATGTGGGTGCTACTGCAGTTCATCTCCGGCAGCATCCAGAAGAATGCACTCGCTGACTTCCTCCCAGTGATGAAGCTATTTGACCTCTTGTATCCTGAAAAGGAAGTAAGTCCTCTCTCAGAAACTAAACCTTTGATGAATGTTCAATTATTATTCACCCTGAGATCTTAATGCATAGATTTTCACTGTGCAAAAAGAGAGAGACAGATTGCCTTGTCCAGCTGCACTAATATACTAGAGCATGTAACCCTCAGATTTCTTCAATTTTAGGATGTTCATGTCCCTTTTAATGGGAAGATTGTTGACCTTTAGTTCTATTGGTGAGACTTCTAATGCTAGAAATGTTAGATTTCCAGATAATATTAGTGAACCACTGAATACCTACTCTGGGCATTACTTGGAAGTATGTATGATAATTATTTCTGAATCATATCTTAAGCAATGTGAGTATATGCTTTTGTAAAAGCATGTCTTGAATTTTTATATGAACTTACATTTGCTGCCTTTTTTGGTGGTTCATTCTATTTCAGGGATAATGATTAAGGTAGTATTCTACTACAGATATCTTGAATTAGAATTGCATAGATACATAAGAATACAATCTGCCCCTTCAATATTTAGTTCATGGTGCTGCGGGTTAGAAAAAAGAACTGTGAATGTTAGTTATCTAAGTTGTTTTTCTGTACATAAATACATACAATTACATACAATTTTTTTTTTTTCTTTAGTGTATTCCTGTACCTGATATTAACAAGCCCCAGTCAACTCACGCTTTTGCCATGACTTGTATTTGGATTCATCTGAATCGGAAGGCCCATAGCGATAACTCCAAGTTACAGATTCCTATTCCCCATTCTCTGAAGCTTCACCATGAGTAGGTTGGGTGTGTGTGCACGCGCGCGTGTATTGATTTGTTTCTAGACATAATGAGAAAACAAGGTCCAGGTCTGTATTTAGAAGGTCCTGTGTGATGGGATGCTGTTTTGTTTCTTCAGTTACTCTGTAAGAGGGCTAATCAAAGGGCTAAACAGTGTGAAGAGCTCAAAGTCAAAATGTTTCATAAAATTTTAAATGCCGTTACGACACTTTAAATCAAATATTGCAACTGCAAGCATCTAGTGATGGAGAATCAGGAAGCAAATGGACTGTTCTGTTTTACTAAGCTGTGATTTGAAAGGTTTATATATGATAAGCAGTGTAGCTTTTATTTAGAAAGATGATTTTTAAAATGTATTTAAATAGAATATCTCTTCTGAGGAGAGGCTCAGAGAGCTGGGCCCCTTAAGCCTGCAGAAGAGGGCACTGAGCAGGGATCTTACTGGAGTGCACAGATCCATTAAGGGAGGGTGTCTGGATGGGGCCAGCTATTTTCAGTGGTGGCCAGTGACAGGACAAGAGGCAACGGTCACATACTGAAACACAGGAAGTTCCGTCTGAATATAAAAGAAAAATTCTTTGGCTGTTAAGGCCACAGAACACTGGAGAAGTTGTGGAGTGTCCTTTGGAGATACTCAAAACCTTCCTGGATGTGACCCTGCTTGAGCAGAGGGGTTGGACTAGATGGTCCCTAGAGGTCCCTTCCAACCTCAGCCATTCTGGTGTTTTTTTTTTTTTCCTTTCCCCTACAGCTCTGCTACTGTAGCACATAGTAATTGGTAATTTTTTCTTTATTATTATTATTAAGAAGTTTAACTGGGGCTTAAGATCTAGTTATTTAATGTGGTATGACTGGTAAATATAGATGTTTTTTCCTACTGTTTTACAATGGATTTGTGACAGGGTTTATTTGTGATTGTAATCCTGCAAATTCTGCTTGATTTCCATTCCGTGCCCCCTTAATATTTAACCTTTCTTTGATATGCAGGTTTTTGCAACAGAGTTTGAGAAATAAAAGCTTGCAGATGAATGACTACAAGATTGCCTTGTTGTGCAATGCATATTCTACGAATTCAGAGTGTTTCACTTTGCCCATGGGTGTGCTCGTAGAGACTATTTATGGAAATGGCAATATGAGGATCCCTCTTCCAGGGACTAATTGCATGGCATCAGGGTCTATCACCCCATTGCCAATGAACCTCTTGGATTCACTCACAGTTCATGCCAAAATGAGGTACAGGATGCAGTTAGTTGGGGAGGGGGAAGGGGGGGGAGTGTTGTTTGTTTTATTTTGTGTTTTGGTTTTTGGGGGGGGAAGTTATATCTGTAAGTCCTTTTGTAACTAATTGTCAGCAGGAAAGCTTTATGTTTGTTTCAAAATGTCTTGTTTAAGACTGTTGATTTATATAACAAATACCTTAAATTTCAAGTACGTAATTTTGGTTAAAAATACTCCTTTTTTTCCCTCCAGCCTGATTCATAGCATAGCTACAAGGGTGATTAAACTGGCTCATGCAAAATCTAGTCTGGCCTTGGCACCAGCTCTCGTGGAAACCTACAGCCGTTTGTTGGTTTATATGGAAATAGAGTCACTGGGCATCAAAGGCTTCATCAGTAAGGCAGATTTTTTTTTTTCTTTCCCCCCCCTCCCCCTTTCCCTTCAGTAATGTTTTTCTGTTTGAATGGTAACTAGGAATCATAGAAAAAACAATCAAAATCTAATGATGCAGTGTGTTTAGTACATAGATAAATTATCTTAATGTTAAAATAAATAATACTAATAGCAGCCCTATTGCTGCAATGAACTGCAGGTAAATGTACTACTGTTCTGATATGGGGACACTGATGTGTGTATGGTCAGAGATTTTCTAGTTTAGCTGCATTGTGCAAAATATGTTTGTGGACATTCTTAAGAACTCTTACTTAATCAGATGCAAGTCTGTTTAATTGCACACTTTAAAATAATTTGGATGTCTGCTGTATATATTCAGTCAAAAGAATATTCAGGATTACTCAAGATTATTCAGCTGTACACTTTTAGGACCTCTAAAGACAGTTGCTTGCACATGTGCTCTTCGGAAGCACTGCAGTTATCAAACTGAATATCAGACTTGCAGCTAAATATATTTGTCTGTCCACAGTGTACTCGGTGTACAAGTATGTTTTAAAGAGTAATCACTTGGAAAATATATTTTACCAACTGTGTTTTCCCTAAGGTCAGCTCCTGCCAACAGTGTTCAAGTCTCATGCCTGGGGGATTTTGCACACTCTGCTGGAAATGTTCAGCTACCGCATGCATCACATCCAGCCTCATTACAGAGTCCAGCTGCTCAGCCACCTTCATTCTTTGGCCGCTGTGCCACAGACTAACCAGAACCAGCTTCATCTGTGGTGAGTGAGGGATACCTGGTGGAGCCCTAATCCCAGACTCCCAGTCATATGTTGAAGGTAGTAGTGCAAGAACCCTGTTTAATAGGACGTGGGCGTTTCTCTCATTTCAATTCAGTTTCAGGGCGTCGCCGCTGGCCATGTTTGAGGGGTGCAGTTAGGGGTTAGTGCTGTGCAGATCTGTGTGCAGGAGCCCCCGCGCCAACACGGCGGCCGCCTGGCGCGTCCGAGCTGTCAGCGAGCAGCGGCACTGTCGCGTCACCGGGAGCTGGCGGCCACTGAGCCGCTCACGCCGCAGGCTGGGCAGCACTGCTGCTGCCTGTGGTAGTCACAGAGGGGAAAAAGAGTGACTGGCTTCCCTGCCAGTGGGGCTGCTGGTTTCTCTCCTCCTGTCACAGGTGTTTTTTGTTCCATTACCAGAGCTAAGTTGACTATCTCTGCAAAGTAATGAACAAAGTAAATGAAACAGGGATTAGTAAAATGGAATTAGCCTTCCTACTGTTGCTACTTTTACTTGCACGTATTCCTTTTTGCTTTCAAGGTCTTCCTCTCTTTATTTACTAAAATTTTGTCCTGTTAGAGTGTGAAATACAAGACTTGGAAATAAATCTGTTTTCTTAGATATGCACAGCTAGGCTGTAGTTAACTAATCTATAGCTTTGAGATTTGAGAGGCAGTTTTGTAAGAGTGTCTTAAATTGCTTCAAATTAGCTAGTGGGAAAAGCACTTCCAACTAGAACAGTGAAAAACAAAATTGAAATCAAAAGCAGTATTTCCTGATTAATAAGGTCAGTTTAGTGCTGTCTGCTTTCAGGAGGCAATTTGCTTTGCAGCTTCCCATTTCTTGTTCGTGCTTTTTTCTCCTGTTCCTATATTTACTTATCTGTGTCTGCTAGTCTAACAAAAGTGTTCAAAAGGAAGCAAAAGGAGGGAGCACTAAACTGCAGTGGCTTCAGAGTCAGTGGCTCTGCACCTTGGATTTTAAATATTTTTAAAATACAAGTAAAATACAAGTATCCAGAAATAACTAAAGCAACTTATAGATTTTTTTTCTGAAATAATTATTTAAGTGATTGAAAGTAAGTTTATTGAATGGTGAAAAATCCAAATTTTTCCAAAGGGCTAAAAATACCACTTCCAAAAAACATACTTAGATGAAGAAACAAGAGCAGGAGCAAGTGTGTTCCTATCTTGGAAGCAGTAGTGAAAGTGTTCTCTGCTAACTGTATGGCTTGCATCTTCTAGTGTTGAGAGTACCGCTTTACGGCTCATCACAGCTCTGGGCAGCTCAGAGGTCCAGCCGCAGTTTACGCGGTTCCTCAGTGACCCTAAGACGGTGCTTTCGGCAGAATCAGAAGAACTCAACAGGGCTCTGATCTTAACTCTAGCTAGAGCGACGCACGTGACAGGTAAGAGCGGCGTTTTAGGGGAGCGCGCAAGGAAAGGTCGAGTCAAGCCCTTTCTCTAATGTTTAGTTTAATGGAGTGTCCTGGAGATGCCACTGTAATACAACATTTTGTATGAATTTCTGTTTTTGGATTCTAATCTGATTTTACTTCAAAATATTGGCAACATTTTTAGGCAAATACGTTATTATTAAAGTAGTACTGAAGTCAGAAGTTGCTTAAAAAATGATCTAGTACACAGATGCAGTATAACTAGCTTTTTCCCACTGTCTTCTGTTCCCAATTTCATTATTTAAGTGACCTAATTTAGTGGTAGATGCCATAACATGGAATGTTCAGTGCAAGTATGTTGCTGATGCAGAAGCCATTTCTTTATAGCTTATCTTTAAGAAAACATGGTCTAAGTTATGGGCTTATTGTGTTGTGGAAGGGAATGAGGCATTTTCAGCATATTTTAGTGTATTTTAATATGTAACAAATTTGCAGTGGCAGAGGTCAGGTTTTTGTTAGCATTCAGAGAGATATTTTCTGTTTCCTTCATTTACCGGTTCTAATCTGGAGACTCTCTGAAGAGTTAGAACAACCTGACATCACAAAAATAGAGAAAAATTGAAAGGGAAGAGTCGTGTTAGGAGTTTTTGTTTGTTTGTTTTTGTTTGTTTTGTTTTGTTTTTGTTTTTTTTTTTTCCTTTTTGGTTTAATCTTTGCTCAACCTTCGATGTTATATCAGGGTTTTTGATGGGGGGAGGATGGGGACTTCTCTGTGTGTGTGTGTGTGGCATTTGAAGGGTTGTGTTTTTGTTTTATTTTTTGTCTTAATCGGAAAGGTATTGCTGAGCACTCTTTTTAAAGCAGGTCTGTGCAAATGGCATCTGGCAATTTTGTGACGATTAGCTTCCCTGGAGGTTTTAAAATTAGCTCTGATCCAGTTCATCAGCAAAAGCTTGTCTTATTTGCATTACAGGAAATTAAATGTAAAACCTTAAAATCATGCTTGATTGATTCCCATCTGAAAACCTAAAAATAATTTCATTATTGCTGACACCACGAATAAGATACTGTGCAGCTTGTTCTACAGAGCAAATAAGACTGAAAGCAAGGGAGTGGGGGAAGCTGGTCATAAATATAATCATTCTGAACTAGCAAAATCTCTAACAATGTGATTACAAAAGGACTACCAGTAAGAAATATCTTTGAATTTATGATATTAGTTTGTCATATCAATTGTGCTTCATTCATGTTGAATGTTGTTTTAGATTTTTTCACAGGTTCTGATTCAATTCAGGGAACTTGGTGCAAGGACATACTGCAGACTATTATGAGTTTTACTCCCCATAACTGGGCGTCACACACACTAAGCTGTTTTCCAGCTCCTTTGCAGGTAATAGTTTCAAACTGCTATAGGATCCTCTGTCTTTTGCTAGTTGGTAGGATTCTTCTGTCTGGGATCCTTTAATCTCAGTTCACTAAAGAAAACGCCACGATTTTAACACTGATATTTCTTCAAAAACCTGTTATACTTCTGGAGTATCCTACGGTCAAGTCTTGGCATGCTGATGCTGCCAGTAGGAAGTAAATTGGATTTAGAAGAAAAAAAAATTTTTTTAAAGAATTATAGCAAACCCTTTCTCCATCAAGGCAACTCATCACATAACTTACTGACAAGGCATTCACTGTCATGTCACAGTGAAGTAATGACCCTACCTGGAATTTTGTTTGTTTGTTTGTTTTATTGCAAGTGTAAGTCAGTAATCATAAGATGCCCTAACAAAGTCAGGATAAAGCTTGCATATTCTAAATTTACAGCTGTTGCCCATAACAAAGCCTACTCTTTTTCAGGTATTCTTCAAACAGAATAATGTGCCTCAGGAAAGCCGTTTTAACCTGAAGAAGAATGTGGAAGAGGAGTATCGGAAGTGGAAGTCAATGACCAATGAGAATGACATAATCGCACACTTCTCTGTGCAAGGTTCACCTCCCCTCTTCCTCTGTCTCCTGTGGAAGATGTTGTTAGAGACCGATCACATCAATCAGATCGGTTACAGGTAAACTTAAAAAGACCTGCCATTTCAAAGTCATCACAGCAAATGATCTTCAGTTTTGAGAACCTAGAGTTTGCAGTTTAGATTTGTATGGTTTGCACTCATTAATTAAAGGCGGTTCAGGGAGCGGGAAAAAGAAGTGGAGCTAGATAATAGCATATCATAGTAATAGACCAGTATTTAAGACTGATAAAATATCTACAGCCAAGAGATGTTATCATGTAAAAGTCAGCAATAAATATTCTTCCTGGTGAGAGAATTACAGACAAGGATACCAGCTATTTGAGTTAAGTGGTTTACTTGTAATGAAGCAATATTTCATACAATTCCAAAAAGTAATCAAAAAATATAAAGCATATATCTACTATTTTTTTGTTGTTATTAATAAAGACTGAATATTAAAATTACTGTGCTGGGTTAAGCTGAAAGTTATTTTAGAAGCTATAGTATTGAGATTGTCTGTACTTGTTCTCAGTAGTAAAAACTTCATCTCCACAGTCATGAAAAACAGATTATTCCTTTTTCAGGCCTCATAAGGTCTGTCTGTCTGAAACAATTTTTTTTTTGTGGAAAATGTGATAGTGTTCTGTGCAGTAAGGAAAAAACAAGTTTTAGTGCTGTGGTTGTATTAAAATACACACTGCAGAAGAATAATAGTAAGTTGCAGAAGACTCTCCAAGGAGGTGTATAATTGACATACACAGTTGTACCTGGGTAACACGTGGAGTGGGAGCAGAACATTACCTGTATGTTTGGGAGCTTGAAGGGTTTCATCTAACTGATACCCATACGTTAGTATTGCTGTGCTTGGTGGAGTGAGTTTGTCAAGAAAATCAAGAAAAATTTTATGTAAAACCTGTTCAGTTTTGTAAAATAGACAAATTAGAAATGTATAAAGGATAATAAAAATTGTTCATTGTTCGTCAAGCATGTTCACACAAAGAGGAAACGGAGACGTTTTATTCTCCTCCTTTCTCTCTGTTAGAGTGTTGGAAAGAATTGGGGCCCGAGCTTTGGTGGCACACGTCAGGACGTTTGCAGATTTCTTGGTGTATGAATTCTCTACCTCAGCAGGAGGCCAGCAGCTCAACAAATGTATTGAGATACTCAATGATATGGTGTGGAAATACAACATTGTAACACTGGATAGGTTGATACTGTGTTTGGTAAGTATTGCCTTAAACATCAAGAAGCAATACGTTTCTTCAAGTAGTACTTGGTCATTGCTTCCCGAGTCAGTTTTATAGCAACCATCTTTTCAAAGATGCCTTTTTTTTTAAAAAAAAAAAACTTTTATTTTTTTAATGGTGACTATTTGCTAAGCCAATAATCAGGTAAAATAATGGATTACTTCAGTAAGGAGCAGAAAATTCTTGATTCTTTGAATCTTCGGGGGAAGCTTTATCTGGGTCTATAATATCAACCACTAAATTGGTGGTATTAAACATTATTGTTAGTGCTCTGGCTCTTTTGACCTCAGACTTGCTCAATCTTTTCTGCAGTCTGAAGAAGTAGGAGTATGGCATACCGTTATTTGGAAACAAACGTGTTACTGGAGACTGTTGTCTTTGCTTAAAGTTCAGCCTGCTGTTACAAAATAATGAAGTTATCCAAATAATTAAATATTTCTTGAGTTATTATCCTTTAATTATATTTTAAAATCTCTTCCTAACATAAAGCTGTTTTGGTTTTAGTTTGATTTTTTTTTTTTTTTTTTTTTTTTTTTTTTTTTTTTTTTTTTCTCCAAACTGAAGTCCAAACATGTTAAAGTGTGCAGGCTTGTTTTCGTCATCATTAATGGGGTATTCCTGTGGAGAGATCGGTGTGCAGAAGAGAACTGGAGTTCTCAAACAACTTGTCACTCAATTTTGTGAGACTTTCTGCCTGGGAATTAGAAAATGGGATGGATGCTTTCCACAGCAGCTGGTGGAGCCTGCCTCTGTTCTGTGTCTTCACAGCCAAAATACAGTTGAGAGACCATATGCTCAATGGGAATTTGTGTGCAGATATGTCTGATGTGTCGCGAGGTTGCCTGGCCTGTGTTTTAATGTTTCTAAAGCAGACAGTAGCATCAGCTGTAATCCTGTGTTTTCTGTTTCTTTTTATTTAAAGGCTATGCGTAGTCATGAGGGAAATGAAGCTCAAGTCTGTTACTTTATAATTCAGTTACTTTTACTGAAGCCTAATGACTTCAGAAACAGAGTGAGTGATTTTGTGAAGGAGAATTCTCCAGAGCACTGGCTGCAGAATGACTGGCATACTAAGCATATGAATTATCACAAGGTAACAAAGCTCACTTTTTTATTGTTATTATTGCTTTCTGTGGAGTTCAGATTAGCCAAAGAATATTTTGTTTTTAAAATTATAGGACTGCTCTGAATTTGGAGTTACTTCTAGCAGTTTGTGTGGGCTAGAATAAAATTCCATGTTTATGGAGTACCATTAAAATAGTAATACAGTGATATTCAAAGACAGAAGCAGGTAAAGTTTGGTTAGAGATTCTTGATCATCTAAATCCAGTCACTTTTAATATGTAGAGTTTACTAAAATTCACTTGTTTTCTTTGCGTACCAGGGAAGATACTCTTCTGGTATTTTATAACTAGGTGTAATTATTACTGCATTTTCTCTTAAATATTAAGTCTTCTGTCTTGTTTGGCAAGAACAGATCCCCATCATCTTAGGGAAGAGGAACTCTTAAGATCTTAATGTTGCTCCAAATGCAGTGGGTTCTGTTGGCTAGAAAAGGACACAGCAGCTGGGATATTTTACCAAAGGTAGTAGTACATTGATACAAAGTAGTACAGGCAAGCTCTTATGCAGCTAAACTGGAGTTTGATGCAGAGGTTACAGGAGCGTGGCAGCACACTGTTGCAGCAGGGCAGAGCTGGGGAGTGTAGCTGGGCAGCAGAGGTGTGGGCAGTGCTGCAGCAGAGCCGCACGGCTGCCGGGCCAGAGATTCCATTCACAAGGAAAACAGCCCAGCGCAGCCCGCAGCCATGCTCATCAGGGCTTGAGTGCCTCGTGTTGAGTGCTGCTCCCTAGGGAGGGCTCCGCTGTGCCTTACTGCTGGTGCTCAGATCCAGCATGTGATGCAGAGCACTTCAAACATGCTGAATTTCCCTTAGGTTCTCTCCTAAAATATCTGGCAGACAGTGATGGTTATGACTGTGTCTTTTTAAAGCAATGCGGATGCTGGATGTTTAACATAATGGTTTAAAATAAAGAGCTTTTGATTTTATTGTTGTTTTTCCCCCTCAGAAATATCCTGAAAAGCTGTATTTTGAAGGCTTGGCAGAGCAAGTCAACCCACCAGTTCAGATCCAGCCTCAGTACCTACCCATTTACTTTGGAAATGTATGCCTGCGCTTTCTGCCAGTGTTTGACATCGTAATCCATAGATTTCTGGAATTGCTTCCAGTGTCTAAATCATTAGAAACTTTATTGGATCATCTGGGAGGTTTATACAAATTCCATGGTCAGTTACCTATGGATGTAAAATCTTATTCCTGTTATGATTATTCTGTTCTCTTTTTTACAATGTGTTGTTAAGAAAATACTGTAGACATTAAATACCAGGCTGTGTTAGCTAGCTGACTGCTGGCCACAGCCACAGTCTGATACCATAGCTGTGTGCTACCCTTTCCTCTTTTGTGAGCCCCATCCACATGTGAACATAGAGGCACAATCCCTGCTTAAGGAACTTCAAGCTACTAATAGCAAACTTGCTTTTATTCAGGTTACTTCTGCTCTTTCATTCCTCCTTTACACATTTCCCCTTCACTCTATTCCACTAGGAGTGCAGGAGCCTTCCCTGTGCTAGCATTCATGAGACCCAATGGAAACAGTTAAAATAACGAGTTTCCCCACCTATTGCTTTTACCAGAAAGTTCAAAAAATTTAATGTGTGGTTTGGAGGGGATTTTTTTATTATTATTATTTTTAATAATAATAATATTACCTGTGTAATTGCACTTTCTGTAGCTGACATGGCTAAAAGTTAGACCATAACAGAGCAATATTATTTCTTTATAATCACCTTATACCTGTTATCTTTCTATTTACTGCCTCCTAAATGAAGAGATGATATAGAGTGTTCATGAATGTTAGCATTATCATAAATACATAAACAGGTGTCAATATAGATTTTCTTTAATCACTGCTAGCCCTTCCTACATGCAATAAAGTAACAAGACAAAGGAAAATTGATGTGTAATTTCTTCTTATAAGATTTTATTTAATATTAATCAAATGCTAATCGATTTCATTTGCGCGGTTTTAAAATACACACAACATAGTCACGTAGAGCTCTCAATTGCTTTTTGTGTTTGCTGTCGTAACAGTGATGCTGGAGGATATTTCTATCATCTTTTTCTTTGCTTATTCTTTGTTCTTTGGTTTTCTTGACAGATCGGCCGGTGACTTACCTGTACAACACTCTTCACTACTACGAGAGGCACCTCAGAGAGCGCACGAACCTCAAGAGGAAGCTCGTTCATGCCATTATAGGCTCCCTGAAAGACAATCGCCCCCTGGGCTGGTGTCTGAGTGATACTTATCTCAAATGTGCCATGAATGCCCGGGAAGATAATCCATGGATTCCTGATGACGCTTACTATTGTAAACTCATTGGAAGACTAGTAGACAATATCCTTCTTAAAATTTATATTAAATAAGGTGTGTCAACAACTCGCAGCTTCATTTCATCAAAACTTCATAAAGTTCAATTGCCATCTGTTCAATATGCGATAGATTTTTTTTGTTGTTGTTGTTGAATCTGTCAGGCTAAATTAATAGTTAGTTTCCGTATATTTGCACCATATGGTTTGTTGCTAGAGGTTTGAAGAAAGTCAGATCAGTGAACTAGGTAAGCAGACAGAACTGATTTGAGTTGGTAATAAAGTATTACTGATGGTGGCTTTTGCCAGTACAGAGCAGTTTCTTGTAATTTGAGAAATTATTTGGAAGCTGAAAATAAAGTTGCATTTTTTCCTTCATATTTCATTATTTTTGTTTTTCAGAGAGACTGCTCTCCTAGATAAAATTCTTGAAAGGTATAACAAATATAATACAGCTATATAAATATTCCAATTTAATGCATCACTTTAAAATGCAAATACTGATGTTTATGCATTCCAAATTGAATTTTAATTCCCACATAAAAATTTAAATAACAATCTAAAAAATGAGATTGCTTTTTTTCCTATGTTACTAAGAATAAAATACTGTAAGTAGGGCCGCACTTAAGAACATATAATGGGTTGTATGCAGTCAAGAGGAGTATACTTGCTATTATTAACTGGTGAGAATCTATTCTTTGTGGAAGAAAAAAATAGAAATTAAATATTTAACACAGACCTAAATTTACTGCTTTTTATTTATTTGTGTATTGCAATTATGTGTACAGCTACTTTACTTTCAAAATAACTGATGAACCCATGCGGTCATGCTCTAGAGAACAGAACTAGTGGAATATCCCTGAAGATCTTCTCTTCAGGCCAACCTTACTGAAGCTAGCTCTTCCTTCACTGCTTATTCCACAACTTGCCTTTCTTTTTTGTGTAGCTTGGAAGGAGTTCGGTAATCTCCATGAATAAAGCCCTACTTAACTATTCTACTTCTGTGAAAACACTGAATGTGTAAGGAGGTCTCTACTAGATGTACCCTGCATACACTTACCTTGTTCTGGGAAGTAGAGAATTTTCAAAGGCTAAGCAGTTGTATGAAGTTTCATGCTGTATGAAGTGAACATGAATTCTGCGGGGCAGCTTCTTACTGAATCAAATTAATGCTTTCAGATTATACAGAATAGAAAATTCTCATTGTTTTTGTTGCCTCATCATTTTTATTGTGTTGGTTTGGAAGCATATGGTGAATGGGATGTTTGGTGGTGTTTTCACCTGATCAGGAAAATACATCCCTTGCGTGACACCTCATGTGCAGTATATCTGTAGTTATTTATGTATTATGTATTTATGTAGTCCTTTTGTGCCTTTTGTTGCCTAAGTACCATTTCTTGCCTTATGATACTTTTTTTCCATATGTCTTAGTTTCGTGAGCTGTGGTTGTTATTCAGCTTATCTTTCACTTCAATTTAATTTTATATGTGTGGTATATACATATACTTTAAAACAGCTTATTTTTACTAGTTATTAATAGGAAAGATTCTTTTCCTTAATCATTGTTACCTATGGCAGGCAAATCACCTGGTCCATTCCCAAATTGTGACTGGAGATTCAATGAATTTCCCAACCCAGCTGCCCATGCTCTGCATGTTACCTGTGTTGAACTGATGGCTCTGGCTGTTCCAGGGAAGGATGTGGGCAATGAACTACTAAATGTTGTGCTGAAGAGGTATGTTGTCTCTCTGAAACTGTTTCTGCAAGATCTAATACATCACTTACAGCCAAGGAAGCCTGTTACCATCATTTTCTTTCTTTTTTTTTTTAATAAAACTTTGAGTATGTTAATTTTTTTAAGTATTTTTCGAGGACAAACAGGGTTATGGGGATCAAGCATGTTGTGGGAGAAACATGTGTCTGCTTCTGGAACAGTTGTTCTTCATAATCCTGTTGAAGCAACGAAGGAAACATCTCACACTGTGTGATGATTTCTCCATTGGGTTCCGTGGCACCAAGGCTGGGAAAGAGCTGGTCTTTCATGCAGGGTCAGGAGACTTTATGAGCTTTTACCACAGGATCTTTGAGTACAAAGAAGGAGATGGGCTAGGAAAGATGGGCAGTGCTCTGGACCCTCCTGATGCTAATATAAACCTTTGAAGCACACGTGCTACAAAACCAAAATCCTTTCTGAGCAAAGTTTAGCCAGCAATGTCAGTATCTCTGTATTGCAGTCCCAGCCTCTCAAAGAGTGTTCTCTGTACAAGTATCCATTTTTTTTAAGTATAGCAAAAGAACAGATTGCATTTGTGAATTTCAGGATTTGCATTTCTTTTTTTTTTTTTTTTTTTTTTTTTTTTTTTTTTTTTTTTTTTTTTTTTTTTTTTTTTTTTTTTTTTTTTTTTTCTCTTTTCTCCTGTCTGTAGTCAGCCCCTGGTGCCAAGGGAGAATATCACAGCTTGGATGAACGCTATTGGACTAATTATCACAGCCTTACCAGTGAGTCCATGTGTCTTTAGTTACTTTTATTATCTTCTTCAAAATTAGGATATGTTGTAAGAATTTTTGCAGTTTGAAGTGTGAGAGCCAACATTCTTCAGTAAGCCTCTCTGAAGGCCATTTGTGTGTTGAAAAACATCTTTGTCTACTCTCCTACCATTGAAAATATGGCCATATTTTTTATTTTTCTGTTACATTTTGAGACTAGGGTGAGAAGAACTAAAACATTCCTTTTGAAAACATGGTTAAATGCATAGTATCAATTGAGAACAAGCAATGAAATGAGAACATCCATATGGTTTCTGATGCCAAGCTCATTTTGCATTCGCACTTGCACATCCTGTATCCCTTAAAACGTACGCAAGATGTGACGCTGCGAAAGTAAAATGTGTGAATGTTAGAGTTCATATTTTTGTAGTAGCTTTGATCTTCTGAATATACTGACTCGGTAGGTGTTTCCACTCAACATCAGGACCATCTAATAAGTTTGCTCTTGTTTACTCATAAATTGCTTATAAGTACAACAGTTTCTTATCCTTTCCCTGTGACTTCTTTCCTTCAGTAAAATGACTCATTTCCTTGGAAGAGAGACAACATGGATTTCATTCTTCTTATTTTTGAAGGGCTTCTTTATATGTCCTTGCCTGTTTTTCTCCTTGCATCTTCATCTCTGTTGTAAATGTAAATTGATGAAGTCTGTCCTGATAATGCCACACTCTTTTCTTATAACATGGGGGTGTCATGTATTGTCCTTCTAAAGAATGATGCTTGCTAGGCAGGATTATAAAATACCATGTAGCTGAGAATATTTTGTAAATACAATAATAGGGAAGAGATGAGAAAGCACTGTCTTAAATGTTTTTCTTTCCAGCAATAATTCAGGCCCTTGTTTTTCCCAGGAGCCATACTGGATTGTTCTCCATGATTGCATTGTGAATGTTATCAACAGTCCCAGCTTGACATCAGAGACAGAGTGGGTTGGTTACCCATTCCAGCTTTTTGATTTCACAGCATGTCACCAATCCTATTCCGAGATGAGCTGTAGCTACACTTTGGCTTTGGCGCATGCTGTCTGGCATCATTCTAGCATTGGACAACTTTCCCTCATTCCCAAGTAGGTGTAGATATTTAGTAATTTTTTTTTTTTTTTTAATTCCATGCATATTCCACAACTCTGCGCAAAAATGTGTTCTTGTGAGACAGTGACTCTAGTTTTAATGCCAGTGTTAAAACTTGAGGGTGCTCCTTTCTGATTGTGCATGGTGTCCTGCTGAGCAGGAGTGAGACTGTGTGTCTCCTTGGGACAAGGGGGTGTTTTTCAGTCCAGTCTTCCAGAGTTCTGCTGAAGTAACTCTTGTTTGCTGAATTGCACTGTATTTTCTAAAATGAATGCCCAGATCTTTGAGAGCATGAGATGTTTTAGGTAGAGTTTGGGGTAGGCAAATTCCCGTGTAAGTAATGAGTGTCTTGCAAAACGACAGGTTCCTCACAGAAGTACTGATACCCATAGTGAAAACGGAATTCCAGTTACTGTACGTTTACCACCTTGTTGGTCCTTTTCTACAACGGTTCCAGCAGGAGAGGACGCGATGCATGATAGAGGTGAGGTATATCCCTTGACCTAAATTCTACAGCCTATTTCATTTTTGTCTTGCAATTTTAAGACAAAGCAGAATTTGAGTGAGATTTCTGCTAGGAATTCAGCAGTGGACTCTGTGTTTGCATCATATTACTTTCAAGGATCTCAGCTGCTGTTTGTGGATTCAGGTGCCTGACTGATTGCAGTCTTGTCAGCTTAGGTCAGGATGAAATACTTAGAGCTTCAGAAAAAAACAAAAAACTCACAGCCAAGCTGTCTAGGCCAAATACACACCTTATCTGGCTCTCAAACAGCATGCAAAATATGCATCAGACCAGTTGCTTGTTTTTGAAGTTTCTAGTCAGAGCAAGGAAGATTTGCAAAAGCTGGAGATTGCAAGAACAGTAGAGCATAGACTGTTCCATACAATCATATGGATGTGGATAAGGGTAGGGGAGGAAAAATCAAATAGATGTGGGCCGCAGGCAGAGGAGTCCCTTCTAGAAAGAAGAATGAAACTTGGGAATCCTAAGTTTTTGAATTTCTGTCTTGTCAGTAACCATCTGCAAAGCCTGTATGGCAGCTGAGTGTCTCATCCCCCCTCTATTGCCTCAACAACATGACCTGTAGGGCAGCCACTGCTACTAATTGCATTTTCATATCCAGTTGACAGAATCTGTGCTGGGGAGGATGTCAACCTGAATTGCCTTAGGTCCCCATTAGGAGATGTGCTGCAATATTTTTTTTTACCTCTCCCCACCCAATTTTTTCTGAAGGATTTAGTTAGACTTAGAACAAGTCACAAAATGTAGGGATGCTCACACACTGGAAAAGGAATTGTGCAACTATTTTTTTTCCAAAATGTATGGATATCAAGAACTTGGGATACTGTAAGAAGCTATATCAGGTAGTTAATTATATAACAAGATTCCTAGAAGTTGATTCTGATCTAAGGAAATGCTGCTGAGTTGTTGCTCTCAGAATAGGCAGCAACTACCACGTGACTTAAACTTTGTGGTTGGTCTTTTAAGCTAATATAAATTTCACACTAGCTTTTCTAAATGGCCAGAGAGTGACATATGCTTCTGCACAACACTTCCTTAATAGGTATCTTCAAACACTTTATCTAATCACAAGCTGTTTGTGGAGAATACTTGAACCATTAAAATGGACTCTTTAAGTTTACTGGGACCTTGTTTAAGCCAAAATACAAGTTAAACACAGTAATCCGTAATGTATTCTTTCTAGTAGACTCAAATCTTATATTAAGTTTCTCATTGCTATTAAGGTCTAGTTTTGCAAACTGTACTGGCAGTTCCTCAAAGCATTTTGCAATCCGTGATGTGTAAGCAGTAATTGTACAGAATGTACTGAAGCATCATTGCATTGGTTAAAACTTAATTTAGGAAAAAAGGATGATTTAGCTGATCATAATGGGGTGAGCTAGACTTACCCATTTGTGCTTGCAAGAAACTAAGTAGCTGAGAATCTCATATATTTAAAAAGCAATACATATTATACTGTATTTCCTGTCTGAAACATTTTAAAAGGTGTTTTTGCTTGGGGTGTTTTTTGTGTCTGTGGAAACAGATTGGAGTGGCATTTTATGAAATGCTCCTGAATGCTGATCGATATAGCCCACACTTGAACTACATGGATCCTATATGTGACTTCTTGTATCATATGAAGTACATGTTTACAGGTGACAGTGTGAAAGACCAAGTAAGTAAACAATAGACATACCTAGTTATCTCTTTTTATATCAATGTAGCAATTCAATCTTTTTATGAATTGTCTTCATATGTAGCAGTACAACAAAGCCCTTAAGAGTTGACTAGTTTCTATGCATACAAACTGGGAAGTTTGTACAGTTTTATACAGGTAGGTTTTAGATAAGTAAACTATCTCAGGTTACATAATTAACTTCTGTGGTCTGCAATTTAAGGTGTAGCTTGAGAGTGCTTTAAGTACTAGTATTGATACAACAATTAGAAATGAAGCTATATAAACTTGTGGATATTTCAAAAGTTTTCCTCGTTTCAGTATGTACTTGGAGTTTTTTACTTAGCTTCTGGTTCTGCTGATATAATCTGACTTCTGACAAAAGTGAAAGTTGTCCATATTTAGTGAAAAATCATTCACTTGATTTATTTTATAACAATAGCCACTTTTTTTCCTCTAAGTATAAATTATGTGAATTGTTTTTCAAAGCTGTGGTATATAACTATTAGTCCAAGGAGGCTTTTTCTGGATGATTTACCAGAAAAGAACCAGAAGTTAACATGGTGCATAGCTTATAAATACCACTTTTTACTGTATCTTTTTCCTTTTGTATTGTTGCAGTGTGATGTTACCTTTTGTAGTAAAATATGTCAGAATATTCCTTTTTATTAAATGCATTTCTGCTCTTTTTTATTTCTATTTTACAGGTGGAGAAAATCATTTGCAACTTAAGACCAGCTTTGAAGCTTCGCTTGCGTTTCATAACGCACATCAGCAAAATGGAATCCACTGCGGTCGCCCAGCAGCCCCTCAATAACGGGTCACCAGCGCCACAGCCTAACCAAGTGCCTGTCAATGTTGCTTTGCCAGTAACACAGTAAAAGGAAGTTTGGGGCTGGCCTTGATGTGAAGATTTCCTTTTTGGTTTGTTTGTGTTTGTTTTTTTAACCGATCCAGGTGATCCATCATCTGGTATTTCATGTTCTGTGTAACAGGGAAGAGAACTGTGTATAGATTAATGTTTTGTTTTGTCTAATGAAGCTGTCTAATCATCTGCATGCCAGTCTTCCTCTCTATTTATATTAGACACTAGGTGAGGTAAATGCTGCCTTTCTCTGAAAGCACTGAATAAAGGTGCTCTGCAAGCAGTCGGGTTTCTAAAGAATTTATAGTCTCCTGCTCCCTATACTGATGTGAGTCATCTTGGGTTTGGGGTTTTTTTTTTTTCCTTTTTTTTTTTTTTGTATAACATGAAATGATACTGTGTAACCTGATACTGGTCTTTTTAAATTTGGCTTTTGCCTTATTGAAAAGTTTGTATTTTTTGTCCCACAGAAGAATTTAAATAATTCTTGTCTTTTGGTAATGTAAGTTAAGCTCTTACACAGAAAAGTCCCTCAACAGGAAGCTTGCATCAGTGCAAGTGGATTAACTGCCTCTCCCCAAAGACTGAGACTGACCCTTGGAAAATTATTTCTGTAAATTTGTGATGTGCAGTTCAGCACATGAGCAATGGGTTTCAACTAACATGATTTACAAGGCTGTTAGATTTATTACCAAGGGGCTGTCTCTATTGAAAATACATGTATTCAGTGAAGCTGTGCTGGCTGATATTTTATCTTTCCTATTTGGGAAATGGTGTAATTTTTATGAAGTCAATCTCAATTTTATTGATATCTTATTATACTTTAGATTTGTATAGTATTCTACATTCATTCTTTGTTTTAACCATGTTCAGCAGGTTTTGATAAAAGTGAAAGGATGTTTTGTAAATATTCACTTTGTTTGACAGGCTTTTTTAATTAAAAGAAAAAAATTAAAGACTGTGTAATAGTGTTGTTAAGCTTATTTATTTTCCATATGCCTTAGTTTAGAGTAAGGAAAGACCATAACAAATGTATTTTCAATCTCAAGTCCTTTTAACAGCTTTAGGAACTTGAACCTATTTCCACAAATCCAAATCAATACAGTTGGTTTTGATTTAACAAAAATAAAAAGAAAATGTAGCTATGAGTGGGAGTCTAAAAGGACTTTAATTAAAGGATATTATATTCCTTAGCAGAATTGAATGATTCCAGTATTTGCCAGGCTGGATTTTCGTAACGAACCTGGTGGTCACAGTACCACCAGGCTTCCCTCACCTTATCTGACTTCTATAGAGGTTATTTATTGAGTAAAATTTGAACAGTCTCTTATAATATGGCTGGTTGAGTAATGAGGATGGATGGAAAATTTTGCACTTCATCTTTAACCGCCAGAGGGAGACTCCTTCACAAAATCTAATTTGATCGTCAGTTAACTGTATATAGTAAAACATCCTGAACTCTCACGTCTTCCTTGGATCTACCATAGTGTGGGGTTTGTTTGTTTTTTGAAGATTTAATAACCTAGAAACTATATTATGCTATTGTCTTTGAGGTTTGAAATAGGCTTCCCCTGCCCACCCACTGCTATACTGATTTGCTAGAGGACTCTCTAAAGCTACCAGATTTGAGGAGAAAAAGGGGGGAAAAAAAAAAATCCTGACAAATACATCTAGGACACAAAAGAAATTTTTCAAGTATATTTTTCCTTCTTTTTAATTCTTGAGAAACTGAGAGAAGAATCAGCAAAACAGAAACACTACACAGAATACCATGGTTTTCAGTCCTTCATACTTGCCAAAATACTATATTTTTTAAATGTCAGTCACTTAGTGCATGTAAGAGTTACCAAGCTGATGAAAGACTTGCATCCTTAAGTGCCTCAAAAAGCAAACAACAGATTTAGCACTTCAGATTTTAGCACTAAGGCTTTTTAGAACAAACTCGTGTTTGTGGTTGGCAGCCTGTAGCTGAAATGGCGCAACCTTTCTGAAGGGGCACAAAAATAGGGTAACACGGCGGCGCGTGGCTGCACCGGCTGTGACCTGGGCCTCCTGGGACTTCCCGCTGGGATGGCAGGTTTCTTTCCATCGTGCCTGCTGCTGGAAGGGATCTCAGGGGAAGGAGCGGGCATCGTGCTGGGACTGCTCTCCGTGGTTCCGTAAGCTGATGAACATTGTTGTTTTTCCACTGTGTTTTTGTTCCTTCAGCAACTATTAGCATGAACAAGCACAAAGGAGCTTGGCTAGGGTTTCTTTGGGTATTCGTTTGTTGTATTTAGGATCCAGACACCTGGCACGAGAGAGTTGCAGCACGCTGGTCAGTAGTGGCTGAGGGGCCGTATAGGAGGAGAGGTTCATTTTCACCCCCTCTCTTTCTTACTCCCTTAAGCATCTGCTCTTAGCTGTGGTCAGAAACACACGGCTGTGTTTTTATGGTCTTTCTTCAAGTCACCTGAAGGAAAGAAACATCCTGGGGTTTTTTGTTTGCTTGTTTTGGGGTTTTCCCCCCGCCCCGTGTCTCTGTTGTGTGTGTCTGTCCGCATGCGCCCCGGCGCCTCGCGGTGCGGCTCCCGCCTGGCGCCTCAGCCCGCTCTGTGCCTTGCGCTGTGCAGCCCACGCGGCAGTTAATGAGCTGCCTTAAGGAGAAGGGGGCCCCTTTATTTATTTTGTCTCCTGAAATGTGCGGCAATCCTGGTTGTTGGCCTTGCGAGAGGAATTGGGTGGGTTCCTTTCGACTGCCCCCCTGAAGTGCCTCTCTCCAAAAGGTGCAAGTTTTGTTTCTGACCTAGCTCTGTTTCAGCACAGAGCAGGCCCCCCCCAAAAAAAAAAGAAAAGAAAAAAGAAACGGGATATACCAAACTGCCCCCACGTGGGTGCTGTATGTGGGATTTTTAAGCGGCACCCGTGTCTTAAAGCTGAGCTGCGTGAAGGAGGAGAGACGAGGGAGGCCGGGCAGGCACACGGCCGCACTGCACAGCTCCCCTGTGCCCGGCAGGCGCTTTCGTGCCGTGGTGCTGGGACCTGCTCCTTCCTTTCCTTAGCTCCGTAAGTAAATAGGAACTTTGACAGCGTGCGGCTCTTGCTAGTGATTTTTACTCTGCAGAAGTGCCCTCGCGTAAAGCTGTCCGGGTCAGAGCTGTGCGTGACCAGGACTCAGCAGAAAGCCTTGCTGGAGAAGCAAGTTGCCGTTGGTGAAGGAAGGGTTTAAGGAAGAGGGCTGAAGGAAAAAAAATGCATTTCAGTGCACCAAAGCTGCTGCTTTGGTAACTCGTTGGCTCCTCTCTGCGGAGGAGCCCTGAGCTACAGTTTCTGGATTGCTTGTCTGAACCAAGGTTCTTGTCCTTCGTGTTTTTATAGGTGCTGTTGTAGGGGTTTTGGACACCTCAGATTTTCATGTGTGTCTCTATAAAACACACCTGAAAAGTGGGTAATTATTATCCTGTCCATTGCGCTGGAGGTGATAGACTAAGACTTGCATAACCTTACCTAGGAAAGAGATGATAAAACAAGGGCGCAGATGCCCTCACGCTGCTCGGCCGTGCACCCAAACCCCTGAAGTTGGGATCTTGCTCTGAATTGCCCGGAGCACTTTCTTTTGCCTGTCCATAGAGGTAAGGAGTCTAGGTGCCCAAAGCTGGGTGGTATAAATGCCATCCGGTGACCTCTGGGAAGCGCTAAATTCTCTCAGCAAAATAAGCAAGGAAGGGAAGTAGGTTCCTGGTTGGCGTCTTTGCAAATGGCTCTAATGGCTGCAGCCTCCAAGCTGTGGGCAGGCGGAGGGCAGTTTGACAGGCTTCCTGTACGACGTCTCTACCAAGACTCAAGACTTGCACAGCCCTGTTCCCCTCTAACACACAGAATATAACTGTCATGTCATTTCTTTTTTCGGATGAAGTTTATTTTGCCAAAACTCTGCTCTCGTGAGCAGCAGCAGATACGTTTAAAGTTCTTAAAGCTCCACTGAGAGATGTCTAAAATAAAACTAACATGTTCAGCGTGAAGGGACAGCCTGGCATTATCTGTACGATGGCAGCGGAGTTGAGAAATTCCGTGTTGGTTCCCGCTGCTGCTGTAACTCAGGCATGTCAGTGTTTATTAAATGCAGTCAAAAGGAAGAACCCAGAACAAGGCCCTGAAGGAGCCAGTCCCTGCACTGAAATACTTATGTCCTACAAATGAGGGTGTAAAGGAACAAAAAATAGGTAGGTAAGGAAAAAAACTTTCTTGGGTAGTAATTTCTTGTGTTTTCTTAACGCTATTCCTATGAGATAGTTCTTATGAGCAGATGTGGTATCCTTGGATGTGTTTATGGAGGTGTTTGGCAAAGAGAGAAGGGCAATAGAAGATGAGGAAGAGATTAACAGATGGGAAAGGAAACACTTGATTTCACAGAAGTGTTGTAGCTGCATTTTTTGAAGAAAATCCCCCTAGGCTCCTTTCCTCCTTGACGCCACTTCTGCTGAGATGTAATTTAGCAGAAGAGGAACCTGATCACAGCTTATCACATCCATTTCAGTGTGTCTTTTATTATCAGGCCCCAGCTGAGCAGGGACTGGAGAAGATTCCTTCTTTGTGACTTGCTTTCATTAACAGGGAGGACTAAAAGATTGGAAAAAAACTGAAAAAGACTGGCTATGCACACCACCGCGCTGGGAGATTTTCATCTGCACCCAGTTAGAGCTTGGCCTCTTTCCACGAATCTCACTGCTCCAAGCATAGATATCACAAGGGGAGTGAGAGCGAATTTATTGATCAGACATTGCAGCATTAGCGTAGTTCCAAGGACCAAAGCCATAGGTTGATGATAAAGAGGGTCCAGCATCAGTGCTTCTTCTGCTCGCCCTGCTCCACTCGCATGGGCCCCTCAGTCTCCCTGCTTCCTCGCTGTGGGAACGAGACGCTGATGCCTCCGATGTTCCGGAGCACAGCACCCGTCACGGGCCTGTCCCTGGTTTACGTGGGGGCATTCGGGCGCTCGGAGTAAAGCTGAGTTTTGACAGTGTTCAAGTCGATACACGTGAGAAGGACCTCCTGAGATATGGGGCAAGATACTCTGTTGAGGGCCTCAGCTGCTCAAAACACTGGGAAAATTTTAAAAAATCAGAGTGTTTCTGTGGAGTTCAAAAGGAAGATGACGAACGTTGGTCTGAGAAGCAAAATCTGTGAAAACTCCTATTCCTCCCCAGTAGAAAAAAACAGTTGCATGTTTTTCGTATTTGGAACCATGCTGCTTTTTTTCTTCATGAAAGGCATGGGCAGTCTTGAGGAAAGGTCACAGACAGCAGCACCTTCGTAATTCACAGCCTCACATGCTCTGAGCTAAAGTGTTTCTATCTTGGTCTAAGAAGAGTCAGAGGTGCTGTTTACTTGTCCCTTTGGAAAAGGGGCTCCAATTATTTCAGCTGAGAGCTTCAGCTTGACACCTGTGTCATGCCTCCTCACCTTCGGGGAATTGCACCAAATTTGGCAGATTCTTCCCTTCAGGTAATACATACTCACTTACTGTCCTGGCAGAAAGCAGGTTTCCCTCATTCACAACAAAGGTGGAGTTACTTTAAGGAGGTTTGTTTCGCTTTCCACCCACAGGGGAAAAAAAAAAAAATATTACTGCTTTCTTGTCCTTGAGTCTATTGCAAGGGAGTAATAATTTTCTTTTTTTTTTTTTTTTTTTTTTTTTAGATGATTAATTTGCAGTCTTTCGTATGGCTAAAATTCCACTTCTGCAATGTTTAAGAAGCGCATGTTTCTGTGATGTCAGATCCTGGGCTGCACCTCTTGGGTATCTTTCAAGGGCAAACCTTTTACAAAATTCTTCTTGTCTCATGTCGCTATTTATAATTTATGTCATTTTTATTTTCTTGCCACAGCTTCCCTCTGTTGTAGACAAAGACATCTGCTTCAGAAGGACAGATAAGAACTGCACTGATAGGGACTGCGCCACCTCCGCGCTAGGGTAAGTGCCCTTTGGGCTTCCTTTGTTTGCCTCTGGTCCTTTATCGCTCTTCCCTTTCTGAAGCAGAAGCTGAACAAACCAAGGCCAAAAGTTTTTCACAGTTCCTTGCCTTGTGTCTTCTACATTTCAAAGACAAAGTAAACATTCCCAGGCTTCCCTGTCTGGGAAACTCTGCCCCGGGTACAGGGCACAACCAGACAAGCGCTTATTAGGAGGGCTCTGAGATGGAGTAAACCCAGCACCTCGCCCTGTTTCACAGCTGCTTTTTCCCTGTTCAGTTTTCTCACCACTTTCTGCACTGTTGAGTTTCTCCTCTCAGTGGGCTTATAGATGTTGGGACCAGTCATACACTGCAGGTCCTAATGGCCTGACCTTGGCACTACTGTACAATTTATTGTTTTTCTGCAGGTCATAATGGCATTTTTTACCCCACTTTTCTGTGCTGCCACCCTCACTGTTACCTTCACTGATTCCCTTGCAGCACTGCAGGTCACTGACCACTGCTCTCGCTAGATTCAGCCTCCCTCAGTTCCTAACCCCACATCCTGAGGACATGTGAAGCAGCAGAGGGCTGAGCATGTGTATCCCAGGTAAAAGGATTTACCTGGGAGCCATTCTGTGACCATTCCTGGACCATTCTGTGATACCTGGACCATTCTGTGAAGACATGGGATCTTTGGTCCTCAAAAATAGAACAAGAGGAATCATGTTAATCAAGAAAATCACAAGTACATTTACTATTGCATGTTATTGCAATATGTATTGCATTTACTATTGCATTATTATTTTCAGAGGAAAGAGAAAAATGCCCTTGAGGATCCCAGAAAATGAAACGAAATATATTCTAGCACAGTTTCGCTAGAAAACATTTTCTTTTGAATTATTTTTTCCAGACAGCTTGCCAGATGAACATGCACAGGATATTTGGGACCTGCAGAGGATGCCACTGTGTCATTCCCATGGCTTTCTGGGCAGGGGGCTATCACATCAGCCATGGCTACAGTCCAGCCGCCCAGGCTGCACAGAGCTTGTTCAAGCTCTTTGCTGATGCTTCTGCCTCTCTCAGCGGCAGCTTGGGCCCCTGCTTTCTTTCCTTCAACATGAGCACTCCAGCACTGACACAGGTCACTGTCCCGTGTGCCTGTGAAGCTCCTCACATTAGGAAGAGAATCACAATGGGCTTGGCCCAGGCACCCTCTCCCACACTGGACACGCACACCCTCGATTTTTTTATTTTATCAAAATGTAGGAATAAAGATGTTCGGCTAACTTGCTGGAAATAGAGGATGGCTATTTGTATGAAAAAGAAATGGAACTGTGCTCTGGAGCATGTGCTGTGGTTCCAAAATGGCCTACGGTGTCAGCCTCGTCAGAGACCAAAAGGCCTTTGAAATGAATGAGAACCCATAAAAATCCAATTTCTATGATCAAACAATTTTTTTTGCTCCTGTAGATGACAAGCTGACAAAGCTCATTTAAGAGAACATTTCAACTTCCTTAATAAATTAGAAAAGGAAGCTTGCAAATGGCATATTTCATTTGCAGTGACATAAATCCCAAACAGATTTTTCAGTAGTGTTACGAATTATATAAAATGATTTATAGGCTTCCTTGGCATCACTGGCCTGTCTTTCCCCTTGAAATTAGACAAGATAAAAGACAGAAGAGAAGAACAGCATTAAAAAAGCATTTGGGTGAAACATTACCGAGTGGGAGCATTTGAGAAATTAAAATAAAATATGGTGACAAACCACCAAGGAATGATGAGCTAGTGGTTGGGCTCTGGATGAAGGGCCGGTGCAGGCTCAGCAAGCTTGCTGGGTCGCCTGGCTGCTGCTGGGAGGGCTGCCGGGCAGGGGGACCGGGCAGGCGGGCGAGATGCGTGGAAAGGAGCCTCGTGAAGTTCAGCCAGGCAGGGGCAGGGCCCTGCGCCCGGGGAGGAACAGCCCGGGCACCAGGACAGGCTGGGGTGACCTGCTGGAGAGCAGCTCTGCAGGGAGGGACCTGGGCGTCCTGGAAGCGAAATGTTCCCCTTCCGTTGAAAACCAACAGCTATTGCAGACCTCGGAGGTCCCACATATGCCAAGAGCAGCCCTCCACCGAGACCCGAGGAACCTGGGCTTTAATTCGGAAGTGTCTGCAAATCCAGTTGCAGCAGTCTTATAAAGGCAGGTGCTCGGCTGGCGGCAGCGTGCTTAGCTTCACCCCCCCAGCTAACCTCCTTGACTGCGATGCTTGGAGTCCTAACTCACCCATGGCTGAGAACCAGAAACTGCAGTCACATTAACGAGAGCAAACTTTAAACTACTTAAGTAGATAGAGCTCATCTTTTTCTCACATGAAAATATGCAAGACAGATGTGGCCTCCCCTTCCAATCACATGAAGAAATGGAACATGATTTCCCGACTGTCTGCAAATTGCCATCTCCTGGCACTGTTATCAGAATATATTTTCAGTAAGAGATACTGACGGGAATTTGTTGTTTCAGGGGCTCCGGTGCAGGGATGTTTTGTTTTCTATCACATTAGCTCTCCTCCACCTCCTTTCCTCCTCTGTCTTTCAGAACACATTTCCTTTATTTGTCTGAACATTCGGAAGAAAAGATTATTATCTGAGTGCAACAGAGTCTTCACAAAGTTACTGCTTCTAAATCAGGGGCCCTGTGTATCAGCTGCCACTGAGTGAAAAAGAGAAAGGTTTTGGTCGCTTCATGCCGTCTTTGCATGAAGCAGAATTTTGTAAAGGAAGATGCATGACATATTTAAGCATTAAAAGTCCCCGATGTTTGGTAGTTACACCAAGTTACAGAAAAAAATACATTCAGCTTTGCTATGCCTCTCAGTTTTCAAGTGAGATATTAAGCCATCCCTCAGCTTCAGTTGATGTTTATACTCATCACAATCATTTTGTGCTGGCCAAATTCCCTATGTGTTTAGTGCACTTGCCTCTTGTGTTTCATCACATATGAGCTCTGAACGCTCCCTGGGACTATAGTCTTTCTTAGTGCCTCTATTTTGAGTAACTTATAAAACAGTTGTAATTCCCTTCAGCGGGGTGTTAAGGCACAACTATACTGCAGCATAAGCTGTTCCAAAGCTCCAGACATTCAAAGAATTTGCAATCTATAGTTTCTGAAATTTTCTTTTCCATATGATGTCCATCTAGAGCCTTACTAGAACTTTGCTCATCTTTTTGCTGGGAATTAGGTAATCCTCTGCTTGGTATTTTGGCTGAGATCCTTGAAATCAAATCAATACATTGCAATTAAAAAAATAAAAGCCATATAACTTCCTGAAGGAAGTCTAAACACAGGGATTTATTCAAGAATTAAAACCTTTATCGTAATTATAATCAGTATAAATAATGACTTCCAAGGGATCTGGACTTTGCCTCACTGAGAAAATTTCAAGAGGAGGAGTCAGGTTACGTGCTCTGTTTCAGAATATATGATCTTTCCAAGCAGCGCCCTTGCCAAATCAACTCTCAGCAGATGATAGATAGCAATTCAGTATTCTTTTGGTTTTATGTATTCCAAAGATGACTTATCCTGCATGTTTAAGCTTACAATGAGTGGTGCTGTAGCTTTAATAATCCTTGAAGTCCTGGTGCTCTGGAACTGCTCGGCTCTGATTTTGGCAAAGCAAAAGTGTTGCAAAGTATTAGAGTAAGAGGGATAATCAAAGCCACAGATGCAGCAACTGCAACTGCAAATTACAAAGGGGAAAGACAGAAATATGTATTGAACAGTGGTCAAATTGTGGCACAAATACAAACTCTATGTTAAAGATAAGACAAGGAATTGTGTCATATGCAAGATTTTATACTCATCAGCTGTTCTTGTTTATATGTTAGCAATAAAGATCAGTGGTGTTCCAAACTCTTTGCCAGCTAGGGAAAGGCAATTATCATTTCCTTGAGTCTTACAATTCTGGCACTGTAGCACTGTGGGAGATTCACAGGAGACTTGATTAGGACATAAAACCACAGGCAAATAGAAAAATAAAATAAGAGCAGAGAAAGGATCTTGTTAAGTATATTTTAGAAGGAAACAGTCATCAGAAAGGAAAGGAGTGAGCAGAGAGCTCCCCTTCGGTGCCTGGTGGACAAGAAGGCACAGAGTGCAAGACAGAGTGCGGCACAGCCCGTGCTCCTCTGGTGCCTCCGTGGCGCCGCTGGCCCCACGTGCTATCAGCGGGCAAATGCTCATCCTCAGGGCAGTAGGCCCCACGGACCCCACCAGGCATTTCCAGCTTCTGCAAAATTCTCCAATTCCTTTTCAACAGAGAAGCCGTGCAAGGCAGAGTGAGAAAATGCTTTTGAAGGACCAGAGCAATTTCTGCATTCTGCACATCTTGTGGTAATCTAACAGGCCACAAGAAGGCACCAGAATAGCAAAAACTTGTGTAGAGAGGTGGGGTTTTTTTTTTCCACTAACAGATGGACCAAAGTCACTGTTTTTACTGTAAGATTCTATCATGGGAAAAATAGTACAATCTTAGTAGAACTGAAATCCTATTAAATATTGAATACATATCTAAATAATTTAATAATTATATACTCAATAATTTAATGTATTTCAATAATTTAAAATTTATATTTAAATATAAAGTCTTCTTTAAATATATGTTTTACTCTCTGCAGAATGGCATCATAGAGATATAAACTGATGTTTAGATTTTATTTTAATTAGGTATTTTTGGACAGAGTGTGACGTCTAAAACACTGTATTATGCACAATACTGCAGTTCGAGTAAACATGAACAGCAGCAAATGCACAGGTGTCTGTTAATTCATTTCTCTGTGACTCTCAGTGTTGTCAAATGAGGTAAATAAAAGCTTCTCCTTTCTGTAGAGCATCTCCCCAGGCTTAATAACCATCAGCTTAAGGATTTGCTGCTGGAAGTTGCATTCACAGAGTCCCTTGTAATCATGATGGGTGAGTCATGTCTGGATAGTGTCTAATTCTACCTGTACATAACATGTGCACATCTATACGGTCCTCACCACTATAGCACCCTAGTACCTCAGCAGCATCCCTAGAATAAGCAGCTGGAAGTCACTTCCCAGGTCCCTGAATCCAAGCCCTGCTGGCTTAAGCAACCACATTGTAATTAGCTGTGATTAATTAATCTATTTATGACTGATGAATACTGAAGCTAACCAAGAAGAAAGAAAATATCCCCGGCTCTCTGAACTACCGTCTGACAGACTGAAGCACCAGCACAGAGAGGCTGCGGGACCCGAGTCCCGTCGGCCTGATGCAGCCCCACCTGCCCCTGGACTAAACCTGCGCCCGGATGGAAATACTCAGGAGTCATTTGGAAAACCTCAGACCCCAAGACTGCAAGCCAACCATTTCTGGGGGGGGATAGACTTTCCACAAAAAGGAAATTAATTGGAAAATCACATTTTGGAATGGCTGAAAAGTCTTGTGTGCTGGGATCCGTTTTGCCGGGACTCTCCTTTCCCCCACTACAGGCAACTACTAAAAGCACAAGAGATGTCAAACCAAATTCTTGGCTTGCAAATATCCAAATTCTCCTGTTTAATGCTGTCAGACCAGAATGGTTGCATGCTTCCTTTCTAAACAATTTTTTGTTGTTGTTCAGAAAGGAAGCTAAATCTGAGGGGGGAAAAAAAATGAAAGGAGCTTAACTATGCACAGCGTGTTTTGTTTGAGCTGAATGAATCACCAGATTGTTTAGGTTGCTTTCATTTGCCAAAGTAGTATTTGTTCTGCTTTAATTAAAACCGGCCCGTTTCCGCGGGCGGGGGGACCAGGCGGCCCTTCCCGCTCACCCGCGGGCCTAACGCCGCGTTTTCGCCGCGGGTTCGCGCTGGCCGTGCCGGGCCGCCCCTCTGCGGCGCCTCCGCACAACCCAGCGCAGCCCACGGCCGCAGGGAGGGAGCTCCCGGCCCTCCGCAGCACCTTCCCACCACCACCTCTGGGCACCGGCAAGCGCAGGGATCCTTGGGCTGCGCGGTGGCCGGTATCGGTGTAACTCGAGAGAGCGTCGGGGAGTTGGTTAGTTGAGCACGTCCCTTTACGCAGAACTTATTCTTCGGTAATGGTTCCCGTGCGTCCCCCTTGCCAGAGCGAGGTCAGCCGCTCCTGCACCCGCGGAGGTGTCGGGCTGGGGCGGTTGTTTGTCAGTACAGGAGAAAGACAGCAGAAACAGGGGGACCCAACTCAGCTTTAAAGCATATGGGTAGGAAACTGCCTTGTTTTTATCTTTCAATAATTTAGATCCCAAACTGAGCAAATTATGTCAACAAGCTGCTTCCCAGTGAGTTAATTAGCAGTGAATTTTCTAGTTTGAAATCATGAGCAGTCATATTACCATGAGCCAAGGATGGCAATGAAGCTTTTATATTATTGTCCTAATGATCACAGCTCTTGCCTTGAATGAGAGAGGTTTATTGCCTGACTGCTGGCTCAAACCAGAGTCAGAGCTGCATCCGGGGATGGAGGAGGAAGTCGGGAAGAGCGGGGAGGGTAGGTGTAAATAGAAACGCTTGAAGGTCTCAAACAAACCCCATTTGGTGGTGGAAAAGAGCCATGAGGCTTTTATCCCTGTTTGGGAGCTGACATTCCTGCGAGAAGGAAAACCCGAGCGTGTCACCCACATCCAGGTACAGGGGGACCCCTTGCTTGTTCACAAGGTCCAGCATTCACACCATATACAGCCAAGTTCTCTGTCATATACTATGATAGATACCATATAACATGATAGAAAACTAAAGTTCGTGATCCAAGTGCTCCTGCACCTGATAATAACTGAAGAACGAAAAATAATTTTTCATCGATGAGGAATATGTCCCACACGATGCACATAATGGTTGTTTAAAAAACATCTTTTCTTTCTAAATAGCTTTTTTTTTGGGGGGGGGGAACTACTCTGAAATAACCCAGCAATGCCTAAGACTTGCCTCCTTGCTTGCCTCCTTGCAGGAAGCATTTCTATGTATTTTTAAAGACTATTTAAAAGCCTCCACTTGTTCAGAAGGTTCCTCTGTGCCTTTGGGGATTTTTTTATTTTATTTGGCAAGAGTCGACAAAGCTGAAAACTCATTATGAAAAAGACTTTCTATGGAAATTCAGGCAGAATTAAAGCAGAATATTAAAACATGATTTACGCTTCCTTATAAATAAGGTCTCTATATATTTTGTTTGTCACCTTTGTGATCTTTGAGAATGTGTCTAAGTTACCTTCTTTCCTCTAGAATTTAAATTCTCTAGAGTATTCTATTGGAAATCTAACCAGAATAGGGCACTTTTATTGCACTAACTTTGTTTGCATAATGCACCAAGGATACCTTTCCATGTCTGGGTGGGATGACAGTGTCGGCTTTGTTGGTGCCGCACATCAAGTCTCCAAGGAGGGGAGTAGCCTCACTACCCCGCTGTAGTTTTTGTGCTGCAGTTGGAGGAGGTGGCTCACCTTGCAGTAAGGCACTAGATCAGAACACAGAAGACGTTATTTGCCTAGGGCTAACAGTGATAATAATAAGCACACCAAATAGTAAAAGTTTGGTCTTCACTTCACCCATTTGTGGTTTCATTTCACATCCTTTGTGCAGTTAGACAGCAAGACAAAGCGCTGGTAGGTGAAGATGATCCCCACCATGTTCACTTTATTGTAAAAAGATAACTAAGCCATTGTTAAAAACTGAAGGTACTAAGATGTCTAATTCTAACCATGAAACATTGACAATACCAAAATGTAAATTGGTAATCCCTCAAAAGCTTCTCCTGAATCACTTTTTTTCCTTTCATAATCTTTAGCTGAATTAGTCAACTGAGAACTTTTCATTTTATAGAAAATTTGCTTGATTTAAAACTTCTTTTCAGTTGTGTAACTGTTCACCTCTGCAGATGAGAAGAAAATGTCTAGTAATTTATTATTTATGGAGAAAAGATATTAATAGTTAATGATGAATTTGGTACAGTGGTTGCAACAGAAAGGCACCTGGGTAAAAGCACTACGTTACAACACACCTTTTGCTATAAATGCTTTCACTGCTTAGCATTCACTGTGTGAACTGTACTCTATGGAAGACAATGTTGGTTTTTGCTTTGACGCCATCAGTGACTGCTAATGCGCAGATTAATGAAAAGCAAGGGCATCATTACTGTGTGACTCATTAGCATCCTCTGAGAAAAGCATTCCCGAGGAAGAAAAAAAAAGCCAGTTGATTAAAAAGGAAAAAAAAAAAACACACAAAGTAAATGATGGAATATTTAAATTTGTCCAAAAATAGTTATTGCTACCCTCCTCCTAAAACTCTGATTTTATTAATTTATAAATAGGAATAAATGAGAGCATGAAGATTTGCGTGTTCACATCAGCTCCAGCGAGGCTGGTAGCCCCAAAATAGATGACAGTGAATCAGAGGCACCATGGCCACTTTTGGCAGGAGCGGATGCTTCATGGAGACCTTTGGCTTGCAGGCTCCAGCAGGGAGAAATGAGTACCAGCCTCCTCTGCAGTAGTGCCTACTTCTGTATCAGCTATTTGCCACATGCCACTATGGACAGTAGGCCGTCCTCAGAAACTGTCAGTTTAATCTCATTCAATGTACTTTTCTGTAGAATTCTAAAGTCAATCTACCAGCAATATGCAATAAAATACAAAAGTGCGGTGGGGTGTCCTGCTCCTACGCGCACTGACATCCAATGAAGGACTCCTGCAAACTTCAGTGGGATTTGAGTTGAGCCCTTTAGGTGCAGCTTTAAGAAGCATGTAAAATCCATATAAATCTCTGGATCTGGAGTTTCCTATTGGCTCACTCGAGCCTGTCAGGACACTTGACAGGAAATATTAGACATGGGGATTTCCTTGAAAATGTGAATGACTTGGGTGAAATCTCAAAGTTGCCTACTTACCAAACGTCCAAAATATTAACTACCTGGTCATGTGAAATTATATGTGCTGAAATAGGCAAAGAACCTGCCTGTCAAGTTCAAAACTATTTTTTTGTGTGTATGTTCTTAAGCGTTCAATAAATACTGTGTGGATAATCAAATCTTTTCTTGGAATAGTTCGAAAACCAATAAAGAACTATTGCTACTCATGACATCGAGGGATTAACTTACTTTACATTCTTTCCTTTTCCTTATTTAAGGAAGATCTGGAGATCTTCAAAACTTGCCTGGATGCAACCCTGTGCCACCTGCTCTACGTGTCCCTGCGTGTGCAGGGGGGTTGGACTAGCTGATCTCTAGAGGTCCCTTCCAACCTCAGCCATTCTGTGAATCTGTGATTCTGTGAAATCTCAGCACTGAGGATGCATTGCTTACATCTCAGCACTTTTTTATTAGAGGCTAACACAAAACACAAAAGTGGAAAAAAGAAAAGGAAGGGAGGAAGGGAGGAAGGGAGGAAGGGAGGAAGGGAGGAAGGGAGGAAGGGAGGAAGGGAGGAAGGGAGGAAGGGAGGAAGGAAGGAAGGAAGGGAGGAAGGAAGGAAGGAAGGAAGG
>VZSV01000023.1:5770177-5862194 GCA_013398735.1 Nothocercus julius | reverse complement strand
GGAAGGAAGGAAGGAAGGAAGGAAGGAAGGAAGGAAGGAAGGAAGGAAGGGAGGAAGGGAGGAAGGGAGGAAGGAAGGGAGGAAGGGGATTCAGTTTTACTCTGTACAACCCTCTGCGGGCTTGGGCCAAGGGTAGGAGAATACCATTCCAAGCAGGACTCCTGCATGCCAGGGGGGCCTTTAAAGCGGCATCGTCAATCTCAGAATGACACAGCATCACCGTCGCTTCTGGCCTGGGCTGACACAGCTGAACTGAATGGCTGTATTGTGTGAAAATATCAGCAGCTCAGAGACCTCCATGTAGCCCTTTACTGTGCATGGTAAATATGCCTTAGCATATTTATATTATAAAGCATTATATAGCTTATTCCTGATGCTGCAGATGTTGGCATTGCATGACCATTAGCCAAGGCTTGAGCAGGAGGTTGGACCAGATAACCTCAGGAGGACCCTACTAACCTAAATTATTTTGTGACTTTCTGATTTGCAGCACTAAAGGTGGACATTCTTTTCTCTACTCTCCAGCTGAGATTTTTCTATAGCTCAGCATCACAGGAGCTGATGATTCAAGGATGTTACTGCAATATTTTACAGCAAGCCATTCCTGAAGTTCTCCTAGACTATCCTGTCTGATCTAATAAGCAAATCCATATGACTAATCTTTTAGAAAGCAGCAATATACTTTTTTAAGAACAGTTCTGTGTAGGAAACTAATTTAGTGAAGGCAGGCACTTAGATATTCACAAGGGTCTTTGGCCAATGGGCTATTGCAATACCTAATGTTTAATCATGTTTCTTTCTAGGCCATTAATTTCCTTATTATATGTAGAAGGAAAATTACGTGTCTAAGAAGTCCTTCAATAAAATGAGCAAGTAAGAAGGGAGCTATCTAAAATAGCTAATGAGTTACACTTCTCATCATTCTTTATCCCTGCAAAATGGTACAGCTGCAACCAGAAGGCTTGTAGCTGTAACATGCGTGAGTGCGTTGAAGGTTGCACCATGCAAGCAACAGAGAAAATAACCCAGACCTCCCTACGCTGGCTGAGCTCTCTGGTAAGTGAGCAGGATAGCAAATAGGATGACAGCCCAGGAGTGGCATCAGTATCATTCTGTAGGGGTGACACTCGATGGGCTCTCTGTATCTACCACAGTGGCTCCCCTACAGTCGGCAGGCTGGAAGCTGCGGCTCTGTGCATTCCCACGGATCATCAATCCCGGCTGCGGGACAGTGGCTCTGCTCTGGCCAGCACTGCAGCAAGCAGGGACCTAGGGAACTTGCAGCTGGGAACACTGATGACCAGGAGTGTTGAATACTTCAAATGTCCCTTTGAGCCTGGGTTTTGTGAGCACACATATTTTCAACAGGAGTGGGTCTAAATCTGGCTATGCAATTAGCCCCTTGTTTGGGATGGGACCTCTTTTTTATATGAATCAAAAGGGAACTAAACAACATATGACCCTTAAGTCGCACTACATTGCATGTAGTGGAGAAAGTATAATCTGTTTTATAGTCTTTGAAACTTGCATAATCTTAGTTGAATCATTAAAATCCATTAATCATTTAAATGCATGTTTGTCTTTTGAATTGAAGGATATTTTCCAACATGTTATCATTTAGTTCTTTTTTTATATTTTTGATGTAAAGAAAAAAAAATGCTTAAGTGCCAAAAGCAATGATTTGAGAGAATGGAAGATTAAGTAAAAACAGTTCATCACTTACACCCTGAACATGAAAGTTTTCCAAATTTTATCGGAAAGTATGGCAGACTTCTGATTAGAAGTCTGAACCTTGGAAACCCTGTGTAATTTCAGTTTGGCAAGCAGAAGTCTCCCTGTTCTCTATGTTCAGAAAGGTTTAGTCCAGAATTAACAAGCTGATAAAACATAGCTATAAATTTTTATAAGAAACTATAATGGATCAAGTTGCTATATTGTCATGGTGATGAGAAGTGCAGATGTCAAATGCAAAGCAGAAAGTGGCATATATGATGATTTCATTTTGAAAAAGATTTTATGAAAGCAGCTTTGATGGGCTCAGATGTTCTTTCTTCCAGTAAATTACTTAGACTTCAGTAGCTGCCAGCCTGATTCAGAGACCTCCACAGCCAGGCTATGGGTCTCAGTGCATCATGGACACGGCCATTAGGAAGGTATTGATGTGAGACAAATGCATTAGTTTTTTCTTTGCGTAGAGACAAATTCTTGCTAAAGGCCCTACAACTGCTTGAAGTATGTATAGTCTTAATAATAATTATTTTAAATGACTGTGTTTCATCTATAGTAAACGGGACATTGCCCTTGGTAAAAGCTTGCTGCTATGTGAGTTTCTCTAGCCCTGATCTTGACTGTGTTTGCCTCAGATACTTGCCATGCAGGATGGCTCTTTCCTTCCACTGTCCTGAGCAAAGCAAAGCCAAACCCAGTTATATGGCAAAAAATAATACCTTAGGCGCAACTGCTGAAAGGCAGCAGCAAAACACAGTGAATGGCGATTTAGACAGCACCCCTCTTTCTCTACTTAAAAGTGAGAGAGATCTGTTATAGATAAGAGTGGCATTGATCAGGAATGGAGACCTTAAGAGGGGAGACAACACTGCAGCCACCCCCTCCTTTCGTTCCCATTCTTGGAGAGGCTGTGACTGTCCTATACCTTCTTGTCCTCTCCTTTGCATTTGCACCATACAGGGCACTTCACATACATACATATTTTTGATTCATATTTCTTTTCTTCCCTAGAGCTAGTTCTACCCAGCTCTCCAGGCTGTATCCATTCAGTCACAAGTACTTGCCCACCTGTGATTTCTGTTTATATGCCCTTCTGTTCCAGCGCTATCGTCCACTGCCTGCACTCTCCAGGCCTCTGCCACCGCAAGCCCAGCTTTTGCTCTTGGGGCCAAACTGCAGTACTCACAGTGAGAGAGTTTCACCCCTGGGGACCTACGAGCTGAATACTCCTGACGCTTGTTCCCAACGCAAACACCCCAACTCTGTCAAACTCAAGGACGAGTTGGTCTGTATTAGCACTGTGTGTATGGACACAATATGTTTTTGATGAGTTGCTGGGACCAAACATGATAAAGACCCTTCTGCTGCTTTTTACTTTATCTTCCCAACCTGAGGACAGCTCTGAGGGGAGTGGGTACATCCACACTGCACAAGGCTTCAACGGCTGAAACATCTGCTACTTTTAATGTAAACTGTGGCCACCTTAAACATCTTTAGACTCTGCCGCACTTTTTCTGACTATGGGATGTTATTTTCTAGATATAAAAAAAAAAAAAAATCCTGACATCATCTGCCTCAAGTACAGTTGGGGTTTTGGGCTATTCTCAGAGCAATGCAGACACCACTCACAGGTGTCCTACAGGTAACAGGAGGGACATGTGGAGTCATTTTACCATGAGCTGGGCATTCAAGGTCTGACCTGAAGAGATTTTATCAGGGATGTTTTTGCCCTTCTCTGGAGATGAGCCCCCAGGTGCTACATAAGGAATTCCCCATGGTTATTTCTGTGAACAGAGTGGATTTTTTTCCATCATGAGCTATTAAGCTTTTATCTCTAGTCATGTGCATGGTGGTAAGAAAAAGAGAGAGAGAAGCTGAGAGCAGAGGGGTTAACTTGAAGTGTGGTCATGACTCATTTATTTATATTTTGCAGATCTCCTGGTAAAAAATATCTCTCAGTACTGATGAACTTGGCCATACGGCCAGGAAGGAAAATACACCCCTGTCAGGCTGTCAATGTTCAGTACAGAAACGTTTGTCAGTACATTCAGGGGGTTAGAGTTTATTGAAATCATTATTGATGTTAGCTAGACACTAATTATCTCAGAGAAATATTAACTGCACTGTATTTATCTGCTAAATTGTTTTAAGAGAGTTACAGTCCCCAAGGTTTTCCAAGGTTTCTGAACTCTTTGGCTGAGAGTATCTCTAATCAGATAGCAGTTAAAAATTGGTGCTTTCTGGCTGTAGACATTTCTTGCCCCGACGGTGATACTATCTTACATCAGCCAAAGGTTTCCTGCGCCAGTGCAGGACATGGAGATCTTTGAGCATCTCCCACAAAGCATCATTTTCCAAGAAATGTGATTATCCCTGATGATTGGAGGAGATGGAGCATGTATTTCTCAGCAGAAATCTCAGTGGTAAAGAGAGTATGGTTGGAAAGCTCTAGGACTATATGAACTAGAGGCACATGTTTTGCATTAACTTGTGGACTGAGCTTCCCCAGAAGCCTGTGGAGGTGCCTGCAGGGCAGCCTTATTTCTACCTGCTTGACATTCGGGCAGAAACTCAGTGAGTGAAAATAAACTGATAGGGCAGGTGCACCAAAAGGAACTAGAAAGGGCTCTAGACGTCAGAGTCAGTAAGCAGAAATCTCACATGTTAATTCAAGTGTGCCGGCCTCCTCCATGTTACTTCCAGTAGAAATCTGACTCATTTCTGAGATAGGGAAATCACTTGATATAATGGCAAAAATGTTTTTTAAAAAGCAGCTTGACTCTAAGTGCTCTGAGGACATTATTAAAAACGTCACTAGCTAACCATCTGAATTAAAATCTTTGTATGCCTTGCAACATATTGCTTCATCCAAATGCTACCTTCAGTAAGTAGCTTGGCCCTTTGCCTAGCCCCTTCAGATGACATTAGGTCAAGAGCCTTAAATGAAACAATGATCACACAGATTTCAGTTTAAATCATTTCACTACGCATGGAATAGTAATAAAGGCTGTAATTATTCATTAGATACTGGGTGATGCTCAGCTTCTGAAATGAAAGGAAGCCTTTGACTGAGAGTCTAGTTGCATCAGTGGAATTAGCAGTGAGGAGACATGGCTTTCATTTTGGTAAAAGTCACAGCTGCTACCACAGTTATGATCATTCTTTCATCTATAGCTGACGTTCCTGATAAGGAGGGAAAGGGAAAATATTTGGCTAAACAGCTGGTGATGCCTTACCTACAGAGACCGGTTCAGAGCCCACAAGTTCAGCTGAAAATTTCATACTTCTGCTGCTAAGTGGAAATCATTTTTGAATCTTTCATGTCCCTTAATGACTTGTGTGAAAGAGCTGGTATTTAAAGTTCATCTTGCAAGAGATGTTGCATCCATATTTTAGGTTCAGTGCATTTGTTGGAGGCATTAGCAGAATTTAGGGATTACTAGAGTGGAAAAAGACCTATCAAGAGCTAGATTCTGTATGGTGCAAGAGACTCTCTGATTCCTTTGGAAATGTAAAGAGGCAAATCCTTCAGCTTCCTGCAGCCTTGGGTCCTTAACAAACAGCTTGAGTGTTTTGCTCAATCACATGTTTCAGGAATAATCAAATATATGTCTATGTTATGCAATACAATATATTCATTGCAGCAGATACAGATTGATGTCAGGTTCTGGAGCAAATGTGCTACCCACTTCAATGGTCTCTATTAAGGTTCATAATGCTTAGTCTTGCACAAACTATGAGCAGGGTTTATGTATAGTATACGAACAGAACGACAGGTTACTTTAAGGGTGGACTTACTAGCTGACCACAGTCTCCTTCTCATGCTTTGGTGCAGTTGAGGACTCTACTGCTGGGAGACATCCATGGAGAAGACACATTAAGGAGGGCCACCTCCCTAAGCTCAGCATCTTCCAGAGTCCTCAAAACACAGCCTAGTAGCATGTATATTGATTCTTTCCTTACAAAAAACATTTTTTCTGCCCTGCAAGGAAAACATAGCTTTTTTGGAATCACTTCTGCTGCTGCTACTTTAAGTCCAGCTCTCTGCTGCCTCATCAAGTCACTGTACTTGCCAGCTCTGCAGAATGTGTGACACGGGTGAGGAGCCTCTTGCTTCCTGCGCTGCGCGAGCCGTGGCCCCGCTGGCCTCGCGGGGCCAGCTCCCTGCTGCAGCAGCACTTTGCTCCCTTGTCTTGTTCCCCCTGTGTCCGAGTACGTGCAGGGCTTTTGAAATCTGGACGACAGTAAATAGCAAATAAGCACGAGCAGAATTTGTGGGCTACGTCCTACTCAGAGAAGTCAGCTAGATTTCTAGAACTTGTGCCTCCAACTTTATTTATGGGGAACAAATAGAAATTCTCTTTCATGGACTCCTGCTGCTGAAATGCAGTTGGTGAGTTCAGACTGCTGAGGCGCCGGCCGGCCCAGCTCGGCTCTCCTTCAGAGGGGATGGCTTTGGGCGAGGGGGTGCTGCTCCTCCAGCAGGGCCTCCGGCCTCCAGCTCAGATGAGCGTTGCTTGTTCAGCACTGAGCTCGGGACATCCATTCACACCTGCTCTGCTTCCCAGGGTCACCAGACGTTGAGTGAGAAGCCTGCACTGCCTTTGCACCCAGGGGAATATAATCCTGAAACATCCAGGCTGGCTCTATCATGTTTATGCTATTTCAGGTCACTGGCAGGGAAAGCAGGCTTGTAAATTCCTTAATTATAACAGGGAGTTCCTGACTTTTTCCAAGCCACAATTTAATCAGAAAGAACAGCTGCAGCTAAGCCAAGGTTTAAAAGCAAAACAGACCATGACATAATGGGGACGGATGCTAAAGCAAATGTGGCTATTGCATCTATCAATTGCCACCTTCTGGCTATGCTGCACTAGTGTACACTTCTGCACCGAGGGATTAATCACTACCTTTTTCACAGAGGGAAGTAGCAGAGATGACACTTGCCTCCTTTTCCATATTTGGGCTTGGAAGGTGATAATTTCCTTACACAGTAAGCAAACTGCTCACTTCGGTGATTTTTCTCTTGCTGATTGCCTTTGTGGCCACATTAGCCGTGATATGCTATATCCGTCTGTGCCTGTCTATTTGTCAATGTGCATTTCACAAAATCAAAATAGAAAGAAGAGCATCCCGTTGCTAAGAATTTCATCTCTGTGTTCTAGCTTAACTTAGTTACATATTGAGGGACATCACTAAGTCATCAGAAATAGATTTAGTTTTCCTTGGTTATATGATTCAGCACCCATTCAGTGCACCAGTCAATAGAAAACACAAGAAAGTAATCTTTGCAGAAGGCATTTCAGCAGACACCTGCTGGGCCTGTAAAGGTATATGGTACAGATATGAATGAGAATATAAATATACAGATATGCATATGTTCATGTATATTTATTTACTTTAGAACCCAAAAAAATAGGACTGTAAGGAACTCCAAGAGATCATCTAGTCCATCCCTTTGTCCCCAGATAGGATTACCTTATCTATTTCAGCTACAGAATCCTCATTAGATGGTTTAATGTAAATCATCTCCTTTGACATAACTTACTACTTGTCTTCCCTACAGCAAATGTTGTGTACAGATTATTGTCCTTCTCCTAGTACTTACCTTTTTTTTTTACATACGTAAAGACTCATACCATATCTGCTCTGAATTTTTTTATGTAAGAACTCAGGTAACTCCAGTTCCCTTCAACTTTCCATGTAGGCTATGCTTTCTAGACCACCAATAAATCTCATATTGGTCTTTTGTGCACCTTTTCTTGTTGGTTGATGGCTTTCCTGAAGTCCTAAAAGTGGACGTTTCTGTAGCTGGTCATACCAATACTGAGTAAAACAAAGGAGTTATGTACTAGTACAGTATGTGACACTCCATTTTGCATCTCAGGAAGATGTTCCCTTTTTTTTTCTCGGGATCCTTATTGTTTAGCTTATAGCCAAGTCTGTGGTCAACTGTAAGACACCACACTTTCTGCAGGGCAACCACTAACCAGTTGCCTTCTCTCCTGTATTTAGGCCAATGCTTTCTAGTGTAGAGTTTTTCATGTCTTAAATTGCAATCACGTGTGTTTTTCAAAAAAAAAATCTCCAATCCAAATCTCCAATTCGTTGAGTTCATTTCAATTTTACTCTTGTGCTCCAACATGTTTCAGTTCTGTCTGTGTTGGGGTTCCTACCTCTATCCCACCATCTAGTCAGATGTTTCACTCTGCCTGAAATTTCCTATGAGCAAGGAGAGCTTGGAGCACTGTTCGCTTCCTGGAGGAATATGAAGAGCTGGGGTTTCCACTGAGAACTGCTGGTGCAGATGCCAACACAGAAAGGTCAGAGTCAATGGAGTAGAGGTAATCCCCCCTGCTTTCCCATGCTGTGGAAACCCAAGTATTAAAAGACTCAGCCCCCACTCTCAGAGTGCAACTACCAAAGATGAGGCCTTGGCCCTTCCTCTGAGGTGGAGATGTGCTAGGTGCCAGGTCCCAGGCTGGGAACTGTTTGTTATTTCTAGCCACGAGCTCCAACAGAGATATCAGCAAGCACTTGATCTTGCAAAGCTTTTCCTCAGAATCCCACGGCAGCAGATGTTTAAAGCCAAAATTACTTTTGGCAACTTTTTCTGAAGAAATAATACCAATTGGAATCTTTTCCAAAAGCAATAATACAATGGTCTTCCAGGAGTGCAAAATGTATGGGGTCCTCATATAAAGTCAGGTATTTCACTAAGCCTAACCTCTCCACCATGGCTCAGCTGTGCCTGTCCCCTCTGCAAGGAACATGTTGCACTGCTGCAGGGTGCCCCCCTTTCCCTGTGCTGAACTTCACCCCGTTTGTCACCAAGCATTGACATATGCTTGGTGCCTTCTCAACTCTTTAAAGTATTAGGTTCCTTTGATGCTAGAGCCAGCCTAGGGAAATATATTCTGTCCTAATCTGGACAGAGCCAACTATTATCTTAATTCCTTTGAAGCTCTTTACCTGAGACTAAATTACCTTCTTCTTATTTTTCCTGCTTGTTCCGCCTCATCTTTTCATAGCCTCTATGGACTCAGTTCTAGGCATTCAGCCAGGCAATGATGCATAATTAGAAAAAAAACAGAATCACAAGTGTATTCAGACAAAAATACTGCAAAATTCCCAATCTAACACCTACCATTTGCCACTTACATGTATACAGAGAATTTAAAAAACATCATGAGTTTGAAGAATATAAGACTTTGAGGATCTGATGAGCAGAAGACTGTAGATGATCCTAAGAAAATAAGGACCACTGAAGGAAAATAAGGACCATTCATAGGTTATGAATTATAGGCTATACAGTTCTTCTGCCTCCACATTTGCTGTTGTAAAAAACCTCTCTTAACTGACATATGAAATATTTTTGTGAGAAAATGATGTTAGGAGGAATGTCTACGACTACATCATGACCTTCTGCAGATGACAATTCATGAAAATCACCCTGACTCCCTGCAAGAAGCTCAGAGGCATGACCTGTAACAGATACTTCAGTCCTCCAAAACAGTATGTACACAGCTGACAGACTGAGAGGCCAGATGGTATCAGTGCCCAAGGGTTCCTATAAGGGCAGGGGTTCAGCATGTCCAGAGATCCCACAGACAAATGATGTGCTGCACTGTGGAAATGAACTTTGCTAATCTGATCTGGAGAAAAATGTGATACGAGAGCCAACCACAGGAGGTTGTAAGTAAGGATGGGTTTTATGTACGTGTGTCCTTCAGAGAGATGGTCACCACCAGAGCTCTTGTCTTCCAGAGAGCGGGCACACATTAACCATTACTTTGATAGTGGTTTTCTGTGTGCAGGTCTTACTGCTAGTACTCAACAGGTATCCAACAGGGCGTAACAGGAGACGTCAATTATAGTCAGAATGCTTCGGAGAAGGTTGTATGTCTGTTTAAAAAAAGTCATAATTTCTCAAAAATATTTTGTACTGCATTGGTTTCAACAGAAAGAATAAAACTTATTCAAAACTTTTCTTTTTCCCTGTCAAAACAATTTGTTATGAAAGTTTTTAAGTGTTATTTACTGGATAGGCAAAACTGAAATAGAATATTTTGTTAAAAATAAAAAGAAATTACTAATTAACCTTATTTTTTTGAAATGTCATTTCTTGGAAAATGTTGATACATTGCTGTTTATGCAACTTTGGATCAGAATTGTGTTCTGACTTTCTGGCTATCTTTGTGAAATGAAAAACCCATATAATATCCCTCCATGAACTGAGCAGTTGATTAGGCATTGTTCCTAGTTTGTCTATAAAGCTTAAGACAACATGTTTCTGAATTTATAAAGAAAACATATATCACAAAGTCAGAACTTCAGCTTGCTTCTATCGTCTCTGGCATGTTTTGTATTCACAAAGTTGGCAAAATAGCTATTTATGAATTCTTCAGTTTTAAATAAAAACTACATTCAGCTAAGGCAGCATGGAAGTGGGGCTTTCTGTGTACGCTCTCCTTGGCAATGGATGTGTTGTGGAGATTGGCACTTCCCACTGTGGAAATAACACACGCAAACAGATTTTTTTTTTTTTTTTTAATAAAATGACTACATCTTTGGCTTAAGATCTGCTATGGCTTTTCTCAGAGCTGATAAGCTGTGCTTTTTAAACTGGCTAGGGCTTAGAAGTGGGTCTTCAGGAAGATTAGCTCTTCCAAAAACTAAGTGAAGATTGAGAGGTGCCTTTGAGTTTCCTTGTAAAGATAGGGGGCAATTCTGTCAAGAGACATGGCAATGTGAATGTATAGTGTGACATTCGAGCAGAACTGAGCTCTCAAAATGACTTCCTATTTTCTCTGTAGCATTTTTCCCCCTTTGAGTCTATTTTAGGAGCCTCAGTGCACAGTTACCATCCTGTGACAGCAAAGAAGTCTTTCTGTGTTGTAGGCTAGAACAGACTGTAGTGTAGGAGGACGGTGGATTAGTGTAGCCTTATATTACAAGCAAATTTAGCAAGTGCTTTAAAAAAAAATAAAAACACAAGAAATAACATCAGTAGGAACATTGACAAAAAAAACAGTCTTGGAATATGAAACTGAGGATATTATTTTATTCTAAGAGCATATCTAAGTGGAGAGAAAGGAGCTGGAGAAGGGGAGGAGGAGTATACTGCTACGATTGTAAGAAAGAAGGTCAACCTGAAAAAGTGATTTCCTGGCTGACTCTCTATCTATCACTTTAAATAGGATCATTGACTAATCGTTGATAAATCTTCTTCTGCCTTTGTTTTATATTAAACTAGTCTTAAAGTGTAATCAGTTAGATTAACTAGATAAGCACATTGTTAAAAGACACCACAGAGGTTTTTAATGGCTAATGGGAATGTCAGAGTTCTTGGAAGGGCTTAAGGGGTGGAAAGGGAGATAAGCCCATAATTGATGTGGGTTAAGTAACTGCCCCGCTGACTGGTAACTCCTCAGTAAATGCTGGTTTGTGTGTGCATGAGCAACCTCTGCCGGAAGAGCAAAGAGAGTAAAAAGAGCGTGCCTTGGTCATCAGCAGGGGGTGCTCCTCCCTTTGCATGAAGCCACAGCTCGTGCTGGTCATGCTCTAGGTGCCATGTTCCAGATCTGGTCTTTGTGCCACCACTTCTTTGTTTCATTGGTTCATTTTTAAAATTGAATTAGCTAGCTAGCTAGCACTTGTGTGCAGCACAAGCCCCGTTTTGTCTTGTTTACCTAAAATATTCTGCCCTCTTACCTGATAAAGACTAGCTAACAGTATATGAGGTTAGGTTCTACCAAAATTGTGCTGTCAGTCCCCGGGATAGGAACACCTTCTGCATTGTGCATGGACTCTATCTGTTCCCGGAAGGGCAAGCTTGCTTTTTTTCCTTCAGGGAGGAGTGCTATTCTAAACTGTCTTTCCCTCTCAGGCAACAGTATAGATTTTTTTTTTCCAGCTATTTGGCTTTGCACAATCTCTGTCTACACCGGTAGACTCCAAAAAATTTATGAACACCCAGGTTTTGTCACTCAGCTTGACCTACGCTGGAGTAAGAACTGGGCATGTTACAGCTTCTGCCCACTCTTCTGCACCTTGGCTCCCATGAGAATAAAACTTGACTATAGCTGAGATGTTCCTGCCTGATCACTGTTTTGGATTTTGAAGAAGATCTTGGACATGCAAAAACATATTCCTCCTGGTCAGCCTAGAGACTACCCAAGGGAGGAGCTTATAAAGTCAGATAAGTTGCAATCAGTAACACAAGCTCATCTGAAAAATCATGATGTGTCTGGTACTTCTGCTATCTGTGCTTTCCCTAAAGAGGCTGATGGACTTGGATGATTACTAGAAGGCTTTTTATTTGAAGATATAGAGAGACATTGTGGAAGGTAGGGATTCTTGTTAGGCTAGAAGCATATTTAGTTTTGGAAACATTTCTGGGGACGTGAAGAAGAAGAAGATAATGGGGAACAAGAAGCACAGTTTACCAATAGTAAATCATGCCTGGCCAGCTTGAGGATGAGGGGAGAGCTGTGGATGTCTTCACCTCAACCTTAGCAAGGCTTTCAACACTGCCTTCAATAATTGGCTTATATCCAAGTTAGGAGGAGTAAAGAAATGATTGAATGCTATGGCTCAGAAGGCAATGATTAATGGGTTGTACTCTACCTGGAGGTGGGTGACAAGTGAAGTACCACAGGGGTCTGTCCTGGGACATGTCCTGTTTAACATTTTCGACAGTGACCTAGGAGAGACAACCACATGCACTACCATTAGATTGCAGTTGACAGCAAACTGGGAACAACAGCATTACTCAGAACTCAATTAACCATATGCACATACAGTGTGCAATTTTGGCGTCCCCAGTACAAGAGGGATGTTGACAAACTGGAGAGGGTTTAGCAGAGGTCCCCAATGTGGCCAAGGTCTGGAGCGCTTGTCCTGCGGGGAGAGTCTGAGGGGCAGTGGCTGGTTCGGCCTGGGGAAGAGGTGGCTGTATGGGGTCTAACCGCAGCCCCCAGGCATAGGGAGCTCCCCAGCTCCCTGGGGGATGGTCACTGAAAGGAGGGATCGATGGCATTTCACAGCAGAGCATGGCAGGAAGCTGAGAGAAAAAATGGGCAAAAATTGAAAACACTTTTTTTCAACCTGAGGACAGTTGTGCAGCAGAGCAGGTTACCCAGACAGGCAGGAAGCTGGACCAGGGACCAGAGTCCTCCTGAGGTGCCTTCCAAACGCAATTGTTCTGCAGTCCTACAATTTTATCATTTCCTGCTACGCTAGAGTTTTCTTCTGAAAAAAAGCAAAAAGCTATGATCCTCGGTGATTGCTCTGGCTATTGGTGACCTAAATGGGATTTTATTCAGTCTGCTTTAGAAAGGCAGAAGATTCATGTGTATATGGGTGGCCTTCCACTGCGGGTGCTGCCGACTCATTTGCTGTCCATGGAGAAAGCGCTCGCCAGCCACACATGTCCGCTGGCCACGGCCTGCTCTGCTGCCTCCTGGGCACAGGCAAGCCCGAGAAATGCTATTTGTCTACAGGTTTGGCCTTTTATTTTTTAATTATTATTTTATTGTGTTATTCAGGTAAGCAAAGATAAAACTAGAGAATTGACCCCTTAGAGGAAAGAGGCCAAGGGAAAGGCTGGGGAAAGGAGGCTGATCAGTCTAGGCTAAAGACAGCTGAAGTGGGAGGCTCAGGTCTTCCTTCCAGGAGCCGTTGCGCAGCACGTGCCTGCAAGAAGAGCTGATCAGAGAAATGGAAAATATCTGTAAGAATATAGAATGCTAATGGGACACTGCAGCTGTGAGCAAATGCTGCTGGTTATTCGTTTTCCGCTAAAAATGGCTCTACTCTGTGAATTTATACAAATTCAAATCACCAGCAAAGTTTAGCATGGAAGTTTAAGTTTGATAAAAGAAACCATATCTCCCTGTCAGTTTATTATATATTAACATAATCTCTGTGCTCAGCAAAGTATAGAGCTCCATTACACACCATGGAAATCACATCATAAAGATATGAATGGTTTAATAAGTACAAACTATGCATTTTAGCACTATCGTCAGTACACTAAATTGACGCCTATACTTGTAAAAAATTTATGATAAATTAAGCTGACTTGGTATAAGTTACTAATAAAAAATGCCTCTCTTTTTTTGTTTCTTTTCCCCCAGCTCATTGCTGCTTTCTGCTAGGTTTTCTGTTAACTGGACCTATTCCCAGCTGGACTTACACAGACTTTTCTGGACATATAATTGTCTTCTGTCACAATCTATTTAGGACTTGCACAACCCAGGTGCAGGTCCCTCTAGTCTATACAGCAGAAAGCAAGCTAAAAAGCCTGTGACAATAATTTTGGAATGTTTGCACTGCAAAAGAAATAGCAGAGTGAGAAACATGTTTGACCTCATTGAAGTTTGTCCCACTGCACAACAATGTTGCAATAGAGAAGAACAATGGCAAAGACAGGCCACCGCCTCGGTCATCGGGGAGAAGACGATAGATGCTGGTGCTGTTCCTTGTCAGTCCCTAAGCACAATTAGCACATCTTGCAGCACCAACTGCATTAGAGATAGGGTAGAAACGTGAGCACTGCGGCATGGCAACTGTTACAGTAATGCTGAGCTGCCGCAGTGCATGGGGCCACCATGCAAGAACAGGCAAGGGCTAGGTGGCAGAGGCACTAAAACAAGCAGAAGCTCCCACAAATGCTGAAGTTCAGAGCCTCAGGCAGGATGAAATCTGGCTTTCATCTTGCACATAAGCAGGGATTTAGAGGCTGCTTGGAGCAGAAAATACAATTTTTTTTTACAAACTGATTTGCTCATCCCTATTCAGAGGTGAACACTGGATGCCATTTGCAGTCTCATAAAAATAGTGAAACTAGTCTTCAAAAATCCACAATCATGATGAGCTATTTCATACTCAAAACAAAATGCAGAGCTGATTTTCAAAGGATTCCTCAAATTAAACACTTTGTATTTTGATTTCTCTTTGTCTAGTATTTGACATGTGCTGTACCATTCTTTGCTAGCTGGATTTATCTGAACAGGACTCTGAAGAGCTCTGACTAATCTTTGTAGTCAGGAAAAATTTCTCCTGTGAACAAGAGGAGAACAGGCAGCACTAATTATCTCCAGCATGGAACAATTTGGTGTCAAAGAAATCCGAGCTTTGAAATATATTTTCCTGTCAGAGGTGGGTCATTAATATGCTTATCAGTCATGTACATATTCAAAGTATGTGCCATATAATACAAATTTGAAAGCATCAATGTCATGTGGATGAAATATACTATCCCTTTTCTTTTTTTTTCTTTTTATTTTTTTCTGTAATTGTGAGCCTTTTAAAAATGTGTTTTGCCCTGTTCTGCTGTTGTTATTCTGTGCAAGTCTCAGCCTTGCCAAGCCAAGCTGGCAGGTGGGGAAAGGCTCCCTGTGCACTCCAACGCTTGGAGTTTTCCAGCAGGAAAACAGTTGGTTTCAAGAAACCAATAGTTTTTCTGATCCTGCTCAGGAAGGGATGATGTTCCTCTCTGTGTACAGAAAGTCCTGGCATTAAGACATTTCCCCATTTTTTCCTCCTCCTTACTTGTCTTTTAGTGTAAATGTTCAAAAGATCAAATGTCACAAATCATCTCGCCAGACCAGCCAACTACCCAGTTCCCACAGCAGAGCAGGAACACATCTCTTCTCTGAAGGCCCCTGAATTACATCTCCTCCTTCACTCTCCTCACCCCCAGTGCCACTTCCAGACAACACAGGTAGAGTAAAACATCTCTACTGTGTACAGGAGAACACCCAGCTGGCTTCCACGTGCCTTTAGAAAGCTTTGGAAACACGGGAACCACTGGAGCTAAAAGAAACTAGGAACTCTACCAGAGCAGTGGACAGCCCTGAAATCGGTTTTCCATACAGCAAAAAAAGAGTGGAGAAGTTTTGCATTAACCTCCTTATTTTGACATTATGTTCTCTCTGCAGATTTAAGTAATTGTCACTTTCTGAAGTAACTTATTGCCAGATTTAAAGAGCAGGAATGAGCAGATTGGACCTACATTCCCACAAATATGCAGGCTTCTTTTGTTTTTGCTCCTTGTTTTTACCTTCATATACTGTCTAAAACTAAAAATACTAACTGAGGTCTTTCAGCCTCCAAGACGCCTGTCCATTTGCATTGCTTTTTCTGCAAGGCCTCAACCCAAAGCAGATTATTTGGTTTCCCCGACAACTTGTTCTAATATAGGCCTTTTTTTTTTCTTTTTTTCTTCTTTGTTGTTATAGCTGCCTTATTAGAACACACATGACCTCCTTGCTCTACCTGCTGTCTGAACAGGTATAAATTTCTATCAAAGGCAGTGGCTACACTAAGAATAAAGTGGCTTTTTTAGTTAAGCATGTTTTTACTTAAGCACTGCTTAAAAATATTTAAGCAGCCACTAAAGATATATGTTACAGTCCTGACAGACTTTTGCTGATTAAGGTCACTGCAAAGGCCCACCTGATCAATGTAGGTTTTAATGCTTTACTTTTAATGTTTTACTTTAAAATGTTTACTTTTTAATGTTTTCTGCTGGCATCCAGCCTTTCAAGACAAAATAAAACCATCATCGGTATTATTTTCAGCTAGATGAATTAGTTACAAAGGAAATATTGATAAATGGACAAAAAAAGAGGAAATTCTTCTTCCTCCCTCCTAGATTCCTGACTTCTCCGTATAAAATATTCTATTGGAACTTTTGGGGAATATTTGAATTAAGAGATTGATATATTCATGATATATGCATTTTTCACAGTTACGGTTGTCTTTCATATATTAGCATTCAGTATTCCGTTCAATATTACTGAAGTTCTCAATTACATATGGAAACAAACCCCCTTTTTTTCTGTATTTAAACAAAACACTGCAAATGGTAAGTCATGATCCTAGAATGATTGTTTTATTTATGTTAAGCTGGCACCAACCTGGGATCAGCAACCCCGTAGCCGTGGTCGGGAGGCAGAGGTACACAGTGTTGTGTTGATAAGGGCTACATTAGGGCTACGAGGATGATCCGGGGCCTGGAACATCTGCTCTGTGAGGAGAGGCTGAGAGAGCTGGGCCTGTTCAGCCAGGAGAAGAGAAGGCTGAGAGGAGGCCTGAGCAGTGTCTATCAGGACCTCAAGGGAGGCAGTGAGGAGGAGGATGGGGCGGCCTCTGCTCAGTGGTGGCCGCTGACAGGACTAGAGGAAATGGCCACAAACTGAAGCACCAAAAGTTCCACAGGAACTTAAGGAAGAATTTCTTGGCAGTGAGGGTGCCAGAGCCCTGGCACAGGCTGCCCAGAGAGGCTGTGCAGGCTCCTTCTCTGGAGATCTTCCCAACCCGCTTGGACGCCGTCCTGAGCCACCTGCTGTAGGTGACCCTGCGTGTGCAGGGGGGCTGGACTAGATGAGCTCTAGAGGCCCCTTCCAACCTTGAGCATTCTGTGATTCTATGATTCTATGATAATGCTCAGACCGCAGTCACCCGCTACCTGCTGGTGCTCCACATTGAGCAGTCCCGGCGGTGGGCAGAGGTGACGTGCATCCCTGGTGCATCCCCTGCACCCAGGGTACAGTGAGTGAACCTGCTGTTCTCCCAGCTGGCACGTACACATGGGCACGGAAGGCAATCGCATCAGACTTTGGGATAAACCCTTGCAGTACTATTGGCTATTAGGCATCACTGTGCCATCCTTGCCAGCACAAAGCACACAGACTTTTTCAGCATTTGAGCTCTCACAACCTGCCATTTTGATGACTAATAGGGAGTGAGGGCATTTAGCATATTGGAAAAGAGAGCTCTGAATTTGAGATATTGAACAGCTGTAGCGAGTAGTTTCCCTTAGGAGCAATGAAGTGTCCTGCGTCTTTAGAAATGACAAAAATTTATGTCTCCATTGATTATTGTTTTAATTTTCATAACCAATGAACTAACGGAGCATAGTCAGTTTGGTCTTCTAGGCTTTTATTCCTAATTAGGACTAATGAATAGTCAAGAGAACAACATCGAAGAGTGAGTGAGTCATACGCCAGAGTTGTAAATAAAGGGGCTATTTGGTTCCCCCTGAGAAAGACAGCAGCAGCATGTTACTCACAGTGGCTCTTACTCAGACAGGTGGATTGTTTTATTATGTAACATTTAATCTTAAAAACATGTTTCTTGGGTCACCTTCAGAGCAGAAGGTGAAATGGCATCTATGTAATGCTATGAATTCAGAGAGAGAGCTCCTAAACACTTAAGTTGACGATTTGAGGCCTAGAGGGGATTGGGTTCTGCCAAGAAGGAGGTGCAACTTTCCTGCTGAAAGGCAAAAGAAGAAATGCAAAATGCAAAATACTCTAGGGTTGAAGTGTTCTTATGACTGCCTTGGATGATACAGAGACAGCTTTTGAAGCTTCTCTTTTAACACCCTATGGCTAATGCGCATCTCAAAATCCAGCCCCATGACCGCTGGTTCTCCAGAAGGAGAAAATGCTACAAACAGGTGTCAGGAGGGGAAGGCAGGTAGCTCTGCTGTTTGGGGTTTCTGCATATCCTAATGCCAGGCCAGTCCTGCAGCGCTGATTCAAGGGAAAAAATCCCATTGATGTCAAAATGAATTTTTCCTCAGGTCTAATCAGCCCATAGTTTGAAACCTATAAAACAAGCTTAGCAATCAAAAGAGAGGGAAAAGAAAAAAAAAAAAGAACTTCAAAGACCTTAAAGAGCTAATCAGTCCTACACTTCTTACACTGACAAAATCCGTATAGGATTTTACCAAAACCTGGCCTTAAGTCTCGTCTCTCATGACAAAGTCCTAAAATAGAGGGAGCGGGAAAGTTCTCCGCAGGTCCTTTGTGCCTGCACTGCAACCTCCCTGCACCCCTGGCCTGACGCAAAGTAGGTCATGATCCTGTTTCAAAGGCCATATGCTAGAAGTGGAGATGAAGGGTTTTGTAGCAAAATACTATTTTTTTAGTACATATTTCCATCCTTTATGGCCTAAATTTTCAGCTATTGTTTGGTTAGGTGTTTACTGTGCAATTCTATCTCATAAAAGAGTTATATTATCCTGAATTGTTCACCATTAACTGTATGTTTTTAGGGGCCCAAATTCTGCTTACATTTCTGAATGAGCCATTTTTTCTACGTTTTTTTTAGTTATTTACTTTTACAAGATATTTATATATTTCTATTTCCTAATGGTCCTTGCAGAGATCTTTTGGGTTTGCTTCCTGCCATATCCATTTTCCATCTTCTTTCTTGCCTGTATTTGCTGTCTCTTAATTTTCAGCTCTGCTGCTGTCAATTGTACAGTCCTCTGCTGTAGATGCATTGACAGAGGAAATACAAGTGAATACTAGCAAAGGGATGCAATGCCTATATGAAATACTCAGATTGGAAGAAAAAAAGGAAGAAAAGGAGAAAAGAAATATTCTCCTTCTCGGATGAAGAGCTCTTAATAAAATAGAGCATATGCTTGTAACATACCATATGGTATTTTCAGTTAATTATGCCTATTCTGAGATGTCTCACCCCAGAACTATTGATAGAACTCTCATCTCTTAGGACCTAAAATGTCACTCCTGCTATTCAGTCACACAATTTAAAGCTGATAATACGTGTCTCTACTGCACGTTATCTTTCACAAAATTGAGACCTAGGTGCATTATGGCTGGGCTATGAGATGTAATGCGATAACCATGAAAGCAGTTATTTAGGCCAAAGGGCAATGTCATCAAAAGAACACACAGATATTAACCAGCCATTTTATTCTACAGCTCGGGGATTTCTAAGCATTAGAGCAGTGAGGTGTTGATGCCCCTTGCCACAGGAATATTGAGGGATAAAACATATTTCCTGCTTAAAGGCAGCATCTGAATATTCTGAGGCAGGAATCACACCGTGTGGAAGGCTGGGTAGGAACCACACTCTATGGCCCAGGAAAATCCTTCCAATCCATGTCATGGAGAAAGGGAGGTATCAGTCCGCAGACAAAGCTCCATTTCCTTTACTTTTTCTTCCTTCCTCCTCATCTTTTCCTTTGCTCCATTTCTCTTCATCCTAGCCTGGCTATCACTTCTTACTCCTTATTTCCTACCTCAGAGTCAGTGAGAAGCAGTGAGAAGAATAAATAAAAACATGGAAAGATGAACAAAGCATTTAATGGAAGTGATAAAATATTACATTTCATTGCTTTGTTTTTGGTGTTTGGGGATTGGAGTTCTTGATTTTCAAGCCTCAGAACGATGCTAAGAAGCTTTGGGATGAAATCTCTCTTTTTCAAAATGAGTTTACGTGGCAGGAGTTTGCCTGGAACAGTCCCGTGTATCCCTTCCCGTCATTGAATTTATCCTTCCTGCTTGAAAAGGAATGACTTGTTCTTCTCCCACAAATGCTTGCTAAAAACTCTCAATGAAGATTGCTGAAACTCCTGGTGAAGAATTGCCCTGGCAGTGCCTGGGGCACTAACCCTCCTTCCACCCTTCCTTGTAGCTGCAGCCCCTAAATGCAACCCCCTTTCTGCCTTGGAGCCTGCCACCCTCCCCAGGGAGTTACAGACTGACTGGAAGTCACAAGGATGGCACAAGGATTCATAATCTTCACTTATATTTTCCTTAAACTCAAAATCTTCTTTGAAGAATTCTATCACATTTCAAAACTCTGCAAACTGGTGAGTTACCTCTGCATGCCAGAGGTAGTATTTATGGATTTAATGGTGCCTGCGCTGAGGCCCGGCACAGTGACACGCTCCACAGTGTCTGGAAAGTGCTGGCCAAAGTCGCAGCCAGCCACGTGCCTGCACCAGGTCTAAGAGCTCTCTCTGTTCTTCCTTTGCCCTGGGGCAGCCACCCATTCACTGCTACGATGCCTTTAGTGTTGACACATAAAGAACAAAATGGGCATGTCTAGCCTGATCAGCACTAGAACCAATCACTTATATTTACCAGCTTGCAGGGCCTTTTCTGGGAACAGAAATCTGGAGTCCTCAGAAACCCAAGGGGGAAAAAAAAAAAAGGAAATATCAGCATTTAGACAAATCAAAGTAAAGCAAGAGAGCTCCATATAACTGTGAATTTTCACTGGTTACTGTTTCAAGCTCATTTGTACAACTAGGTAGTACAGAGCTGGGGTGATGGACACACAGATTTGAGCTCAAGGAAAGCAAATCTTGCACTGCTACCTGCCTGAAATACCTACCTGAAGTACTAACCCTTAACTCCTAAAAACACATTTCTCCATGTTAGCAAGTCAGATATGAAGCAAAACAATAGGAATTGCAACTTAGGATGAGACTAGTTCCATGCCCTCTCCCACACCATGAGCCAGGGAGCTCAGAGGAGGTTGCCAAAGGCCAGTTCTGGGTGATTCCCCTCCCACCACTTTAGACATAAGGCTGAGCACCCGCGCTTCGAAGCAAAACGACCTAGCATGTCAAATCATTGCCTTCATAGGAACTGCAAGTATTTCATCAGTGTAAATGTTTTCCTCATATTTATATTTTGCCTGGAACTCATAGAGGCACAATAAACAGGAAAATGGCCAACACGCACACTGACATACGTGTGAAAAATCATTCCGCTGGCTTCTTAATGGCGAGGCCAGGTCTCTTGGGCAGCACCTCCCTCTTGCTGCGGCGTTTGAATGATGCCTTCCTTCCATGGTCCTTCTGGAAAAAGATGCCCCACTATACAAATGGATTTCATTCTGCTGTTTCCACAAACGCAGCTAATGGAAGCAGTTAAATCTGAAGTGATTAAACCTAACAGATACCGTTTTCTTTGGAGGTCTTCTTATTCCCAGCACCTGGACCACTGGCATGTGAGAGATCTGTAAGTAGATATTGATACTGTCTACCACAGCCTAGAAGTTTTTCTATTGATTCAAGTTAGATTTTATAGTAAACATATTTCAGTTATACTGAATGAAGTACAGCCCCAAGAGCTAATCTTTGTATCCTTGTAGACATGTTTAAAAAGACCAAAAAGTGCATATAAATACACACAAATAAATTTGGACGAATGTAACAGTCCTCTTCTTCCTCAGTCATCCTCCCTTTTCCTCAAGGCTCTGCTACTGCCATTCACACTGGCAGAGCAGCACGGGGATATAAAAGAGATTGTTCATTTGGAGGAGATACAAAGAAGATGCCATTTTGCACCTGCAGTGTTGTTTAATTCTCGCTTGTTTCCTCTAATATGTGAAAAAGAAGCTTTCACATATTTATCGATCCTTCCTAGTGAGACCGCATAGTTGCATAAAATGCTTTGATTTCCCCCCGACCCTTGGGTGATCTTCTCTTTATGGGCGCCGAGGAGCTGGAGGAAGCGTTGCAAAGAGGACACGCAGACCACGCAGCGCCCTGGTTTGCTGGGGCAGCCCCACGCAGCCGCTGCCCTCCGGGCGCTGTCGGTCCTGCCCGCCACGGGTTTACAGGGCGAATGGGAGGGGGCTTTGGGCTGTGTTGCAGCTGTGCGAGCCTTTGTAACGATGTTGGGAAAACACACGGACAAATTCGGGCACAGCTAGCAGCAGGACCAAGCAAAAGGTCACAGGTGGGCTTTGGGTATTGGTTAAAACCGCATCAAGCAAAGTAAAAACGTCACCAGCGCTGAGTCACAACTCCAAAAGCAGATGTATTTTTAACTTCTGCTCGCTCGCCCTAATTAAACAGTGTTAGGCTCTCCCTCGAGACAGGCATTTCCTTCATTATGTATAAACTGCCCCAGGTAAATGGCCTCATTACTACTGGATTGGTGTTTTGAGAACCAGTGGCTAATGCTCAATGGGCAATATCTGAGTTAGGACCTGGGCTGAAGGGCAGGTGTTGAGAGAATTGTGATTCAACCCCTAAATGGTTATCACAATCCGGGCTCTATTATTTCCCACCTTTCCCAGGCTTTTGTGCTCGACAGGCCTTTATTGCCCGTGGTGACACGGGTGCCTGGGATGAGGAGTGCATCTAAAATCTCCCGCTGCAGCAACAAATTCTGGTGCCTACTAAACTGATTCGTGTTTGAACCAGTAACCCAGAGCTGGAAGGCTACCTAGACCATTAAAAATTCCCTGAGCGAGTCTCCTGACCCAGTTCCAAAACTGCACAGAAAGCTTTTTAAGATGTTTTGGGGGAATCGTGTCATAAAATATTTAGGCTACACATGGGTTATTTATTCATGCAGTGGATTTTAAATTGCTGCTTTATGAAAAAAAATGCAACTGATTTCTAGGACTGTCTTTGTGTTACTGCCTTTCAGCCAGCTACTAAAGGAGCAAGAGGAGGGAGAAAGGAGGAAAGTGGGACAAGGTCTTAGGCATAACTACAAGGACTAAAGAAGCCCTATGATAAGTGCCAAATTTTAATGAAACAGCTGATTTTATTTTCTACTCACATATGAAGGGCAGAAGGACACGTTTATTATTTCAGCTATTTTATTTGATTGTTTCTGCATAAAGAACTTATCGCATCCTTCGTGTATTTTGGATTATTTGGAAAAAAATAATTGCTCCCATATTTGCTTGAGCAGCATGTCCCTTCATTTTGGAGTCAGATCCGAAGCAGATTGTCACTGGGGCGGATCCATCGGGGGCACACCAGCTGCCCTGATTCCCACCGGGAGCCGAGGCTCGAGGGCCTCGTCCCCGCTCGGCTAACGAAGAGGAGCACAGGCTCGCAGCAAAGCTGTTGCCTCTGGCTTTGGGCCCCTGTCGGCGGCCCCAGCCTGGGCACTTCTGATGCATGTCCAAACCCCTCTGAGGAAACCGAAAGGCAAAATATAGAAGCAGCACCAGCACTGCAGACACATCTCGAGCAGGCAGCGTCCGTGCTCCGTGTCTGTCAGGTGCGAAAAGATTTTGGAAAGAATCTGTGTCGTGCTTGTACTCTTAGGCAGATGGAAGATCTTTCTGTCAGAGCTGGAGTCAGACACAGAAGCTCAGCAGGCTGTAGTTTCTATCCTTTTCAGCACTTGTGACTGAAAACCTAAGCTGGGGTGCAAAGGAAAGGAGTATAAAGATATACACAGGACTTATATCCCCCAGGTTGATCAGGATGACAAGGGACAGAGACTCGGGGAAGCAGCACAGGCAAACTGCACATAAGGAATCTGGGGCTTCCTGTAGATTATTTATCTATATCTTAAACACACCGGTTTGGTCAGGGCCTTTGTGAGACCTCTAACGAGCCCCTCTGACCATGGGAGGCAAAAAAAGGCATTTACAGGTTCACATGGAAGAAGTGCATGGGGCATTAGCAGCATTCACCCTGGGGATGGCTTTGTTGCTTATCAACGTCACCTTCACGTTTAAAGGTGGCTCTGCCAACATCCAGCATCTTCCCTCAGCGGAGGAGGGCCTGGCCCTGTGGGACCTGCTGACATTGCTCCCCGCGCCCTCCTGGCCCCCTGGCACGCTCTCCCCCTGCTCTGCTGGCGTCAAACCTGAGCTTTCTCCCCCTCATTGCCTCCTGAACAAGCCTCATCTGCGCTTGGGGGCTGGTATATGCTGTTACTAAATTTTTCAGCATGAAAAAGTAACGGAGCTGCGCAGTAGAGCAGAACCCAGCAATTTCCGAGCCAAAAGACTGATGTCTCATGCACTGATTTTGGAGTTCAAAGATTCCAAAAAACATCCAAATGAGGTCATATTAGATTTTCGATAAACATCTCCTGCTACACCCATGGAAAAAGAAGTAACCAGTCGTATCTTGCCAATCTTCCAAAACAAGACCCCAGCAAGGCAAACAATAGAAGAATCTCTGTAATTTGTAAGCCTGATAGCCTGAAATTAATCCCAGGTAAAATCCTGGGATTGCTGATATGAGAGACAATTAATAAAAAATTAAAAGGAAGTGATATATTTAATGCTAAATGGAGAGTAATTATGAGCAATATCTTGCAAAGCTAACTCGTTATCTTTGTTGATAATACTACACGATTGATGGCAGAACCTAACTGTGGCTGTTGTAATAGACTCTGCAGGGTATTTAATATGGTACAGCATGACATTTTGATTAAGAGACAAAGTACATTAAAAACTGGCTGGTAAGTCTCAAAATGTAATGGGAATTTTTCTTTTAATGGTTGTATTTTGTACTGTTTCCCATGGAGATGAATTTTTAGCATTATTGTATTTAAAGCTGCACACTAATGGTTTAGAAAAATGAGTAGTTTGCAGATGTGCTAATCAATTACGAAGCAAACAGGTCTCTGCTACAGAACAATATGTACCTGTGAGTAAATGATACACAAACGAGCCACACGTATTTGAGAGTCTAATGATAAATGATGGCATCTACAAAGACGGCAAGTCAAAGCCTGGGGAGGACTGCCATGAGGGCTTGGGGCCTCATCCACTGAACATGAGCTCCAGAATAACGACGGCCAAACCTGTGGTGTTATCTTATCCCAGTTATAAAAGCAGAAACCAAAAGAACAGGCAGGTTGTGTTATGCCCACAGGGAAGTGCCTGTTAAAATATTTTTGTGATTTGAGGCCTAAATATTTCACGGAGGACACGGAGAAAATGGAAAAAATTCAGGAAAGAGACACAGAAATTACTAGGGACTGGAAAACATGCCTCTCTCAATAGAATTCAAGGGATCTAGCCTATTTTGCTTATCCAAAAGTATGTTAAGCATGTTCATGTTTTGGTGCCCTTCATAGTTTTTCCTCCTTCTCCTGTCTTATGCAAGCAAGTTTAACACATCTCCAGTATATTTGTCTAGTTTCAGGGTTATTTGTGTAACCCAAAGTTACTGGGTCAGGCGCTGGGGAAATAGTAATTGCAGAGGTACAAAGTGCCCTGACAAAAAGTTGGCTAGAAGACCCTGGAGAACGGCAGGGTGGTTCTGTGTGATGGTGGTTGGCAATTTTGTGGCATAATTCATTTTCCCATAAATGCACACAAATGCCAGTTCTCTGAATAGAGGTTAGCGACCTCATAAAAAAAAAAGTCCTTGCTCTTTTAGTGTAGGAAGTTCCCAGGACCCTGGCAGAACTTGCCAGTCTTGCCCCATCTCAGGTGCCAGTGCTGGTCCCCACTTCCCACAGGCTGCCGGGAATGAGCCTGGGTGGAGGTCCCAGCTCTCCCTTTGGGATTTAGAGCCATGCCCTTAGCTGTCCTGCTCTCTCTGCAGCATCCCAGCCCATATATGCTCTACGGCTGCTTAGAGCCTCCCCACAACATGTTTTGCTGAGCGCCCAGCCTGCGCCGTGTGCCTCAGAAGGTGCCTTAGGGAAGCTTCGGGGTAGCTGTCCCTCTGCTACTTGTTGCTTGCAGACGACCCTTTGCAGAGACTGAAGAGAAGAAGCCATCGACTCTGTGTCTGAAGAAATTACAGCTCTAAAGGCCTCCTGATAGCCTGAAAAACATAACATAGAGCAGCAAGTCCAGCTTTTATGCAAGGAAAAGAGGATATTTTAAGGGCTTTTTTTTCCAAGAGAGACAGAAGAAATCTCTGGGGATGGTGCAGAAGAGAGCACTAAACCCCGAGTAAGGTTTGAATAACAGTATATCTTCCTGAGTCAACACAGTCAACCAATAGCAGTCCAGAGCTAAATATCACACTAATTTCCTTCATATCTTCCTCCTCGTGGTACTGACCTTTGCTCTTCTGAATTTCCTCTGTTACCTGCTTTCTAAGTTTTCACATTTTCTTTTTCTCTCTGAGTTCACCCTGTACTGCTTTTCTTCCTATTCCTGCCTCTTGCCCACACCCACTGCAGCAGCAAGTGGCTGCTGCTCCTTGAAACTCAAAGTGATGAGTTAGGGATAAAAAAAACAGGCTGAAGCCAAATCTGATGCAGTTATTAATAGGAGCTAGCACTGACCCTGGAGGCTCGCTGCTTTGAAACTTCAGGACTCTCTGATCAAAACTGTAGGCTAAGGCAAAATTTTTGAAACTTTGCTTTGCTTTTCTCTGGGAGGCAGAGCAAAGCTAAGACTTGCTTTGGAAACAGCCACCCAGCCCTGCAGAAAGCCTGAGGGACACGTCTGTTTCTGTCCCGGGAGGTGCAGAGCGATGTCAGGGAAGGATGGGACCACGGCTCCCCCCACTCTTTGCCCGAGTTTATGTCTGATTAACTGTGTGGTCTTCTGGATATCCCTTACCTTGAGTAATACAGTGTCTATAATGAGAGTGAGAAGGGTCTTGGGAAGGAGGTGTTGATGGACACTACGCTATGCAGCATAGGTCAGATCATGGGTTTTCACTTAGGCAGCATGGCCAACCTTACAAGGTGTTCCCCCATTAACAAATTATGCCAATATGTAAGAATTCAGGTACACCACTGGGATTTATGCACATTTGAAAACAAGAGTCACCATTAATAGAGATAAAACAGAATGAACAACAGTTATGAGTAAGCCTGTGTCAAACAAACTTTTTGCTCAGGTCTTAACCTACAGATGTGCCATATATTCCTCCTTTTCCTTGCAGAAATGTCAAAATGTCCTTATAGTGGTGAGATCTGGCATAAGAATAAAGTCTTTTTTTGCATTCATTTTCAATCACACAGATGCAAGCATGCAGAGGAGTCTGTAACTGCACATTAAGCAAAGAACTCAGAAAACTGCCATGCATTTTCCTTTTTTTTTTTTTTTATTTTTCTGGACTCCAATGAGTTGTGAGTCAATCACAGCTGAATATGCACAGAAAGTCCTACATAACCTTGCTGGAATTTCGTTACAGGCACTGTGCAAAAACTGCACATATGTGCAGAAGTTTAGGAATTATATATAAACCATAACAAAATGTTTTAAATGTTTAAAAACTTCTGGTAAATGCAAAGGAAGCCCCCAGCCAGCCTTCACTGGTATAAAAGATGCTCCAGTTTTCTCCTCTCTTTCCATTCATTACTGCAGTGTTTTGTTATTCCATTTTCTGTTTCTTTTATTGCTTCAGTGTTAAGCATACCAGTGTTAGCAAAACCAGCCCTCCCTTGCAGCCGCAGGGGCTTGCAGAGAGCTGGTCCCTGACCGCTGCCACGCATGAGCCCCCACGCGAAGCTCAGCGTAGGCTCCCCGCTCCCAGTGGGGCTGGTTGCCTGATCTTGTAGAGACACCACAGCTTGATGAAGTGCAGCAGCTTCTCCTGGATGGCTCTGCTCCTTCCCATGATGGAGACAGACGTGCAAAAACATGTGGTGGCACCTGCCTGGGATTCACTTTGCTGTACCCAACGTGCTGGCTTGGAAACGTTCTTAGCTGCTCTGGAGCTCAGGAAGCTGGATGGCAGTTGCCCGAGCCAGAGCCGGGTGAAGAAGGCAGCAGTTGGCCTTGGGGATTGCTTGGATGAGTTTCTCTTTTTGGCTTTCCTTGATGCTAAGTGCCATTGCTACTAGATTAATGAAGCAGCGTCCATAAGCTCCACTGTCAATTTAGTTTAAAAACATGCCAGCTTGGCAAGTCAATAGTATATTAATTAAATAAGCTATTTGGATAGCAATGCATCTGGATAAATAGATTTATTACTGAGCAAGATCTTAGAAGACCTGTTATTCATTATATTCTCTGCATATTTATTTCTCCTAGCTTGTTCGTATCTCTATATAGCTATCCATACACATTATTGTTGACATCTTATACATTTAGATATTTGTGGGGAGCATGTGCAATTAGGTTCTAAGTATGCACCCACTGTACTTATTCTGCAATATCTTTTCCAAACAAAATGCTCACAGCTGCACAGGTGCCAGTCTTTGGCTTGCAGTTTCTGTGCTTTTATAAATCTACCCAAATACGGTATTCTTGAAGGAATAAATAAAAAGTCTTCAGATATTCAATTATTGAAAAAAAGAGAAACAAGCATCTCCTAGTTTTGTTCTTCTGAATTTATGTTCAAAAGTTGTCAAAGATATATTTAAGAACTCTTACTGAGGGCTGAGATGTGAAAAACACAGTGTAAGCAAAGGCAGAGAGGAGAGGATGTCGCAGGGACTTCCCCCTGCATCTTGCTGCCAGGAGCACCATCCTCTGCAGGGCGGTTGTGCTGCCAGGGGAAGGGAGCCAGTGGCAATTTGCTTTAGCAGGACTTCCTCCGGCAAGCTGACCTTCGGGAGAAATGATTCACCTTTCAGAGCTTCTCCTACGTTACGGTTAGTCTAAATGGATTGCTGACAAGCTGTAATGATCATACCTTATGCATGAGCCCATGCTCATGCCGCTATTGAAAGCAGGGCTAGAAATCTGACTGTGTCTTGGCACTGCTATAGACTGCAAGAAAGCCAGGATTTCAGCCTTCAACTTTTACATTTCCTAGACTTTAAGCTTTTGAAACAAAAAGTAAAGAAACCAGTGGCGGTATTGTACAATTTCATCATTGCATCAGTGATGCTTTCTTCTCTTACTATATTCAGAACAAGTAATTTCCAAGATTAGATCAGACCACTATTGTAATAAATATAGGAAATGATCCATTGCGTTCAGGTTTCTTTACTCTTTTTTTTTTTTCTTTTTTTCTCTAATATCCCTTAAAACTGCCTTATGGATGCATTGGTGTCACGGTGTTTTTATCCTCTCAGTCAAGGTCTCCTTGCTAGTGGCCACGTGTTGTTGCTGTGTCCCTCAGCTTGGTACCAGTGTTCGCATGGCCACACAGTGAGCTGGATCAGATGGTTCATCTTCACTTTTATAACAGCCATTGCCGGGTTAATTTTCAGCAGCTGGCAGGGCAAACGGCATCATTGGCTCAGGAGAGGTGGTAAGCAGAGATAGAAGGTACTGAGGGGCTTGGGGCATCCGTTCTGGTAAAAACCTCCTCACATATGGACTTAAAAGAGACCCAAAGGTTTTAATGCCCTTGCAGTGCCCGCCTTGCAAGGGGGAGTGCTGTTAGAGGGCTCTTGCCCTCTCTTTGTGCTTCGTCAAAAGCGCCATAGCGTCAGAGGGTCTGTTTGCACGTGCTTCACTGTCCCTTGATTCCCAAGCAGACCAGGGCACAAAACAAAGCATTAAAGATTAGGAAGTGAGGGAATTAAGGAAAAGAAAGAGAAGATAAGTGAAGTTCAAAAATGGGTCTTCAACCTGCATAACAGTGATGACAGAATTTTTTCTTAGGTTTATGGAAATTAGAGTCTGCTGCCTAGCTAGAGATAACTCTGTAATAGAGCCTCATTCTTGCTGAGCTTTTTTTTTTTCTTTCTATTTAATCCTGCTGAATAGAAACAGTCTATTTTTGTACTGTAAGCATCATCTACTGCAACTGAAAAGCTTTAATTTAATTTTTCTAGACAGACCATGAGATGCTTTTGTAGTTTCTATTACAAGGAGAAAAAAGCTAGGTAAAAACTATTTATTTCTCAAATTAAACATAGCAACTAAAGGTTTAAAATTGTATTAAACTGGGCAGCACATTTTTGATTCTCTGGTACCATCTTGAGAGATTCATATATGTGATCAGTTTCCTGGCTCCATATATAAAATAAGAGGTATCAATTATTGAAGCTGGTCTGCATTTTGCCTTCTGGGAAAGGGGACAGAAATGCAGAAGGCCATATGGAGATTCAGCTGATAACAAAATTATAAATGAGCTGCTTGTGTGATGGTAGCAATTGTGAGATGGGGAGTGCCATGCGGAGTAAAAAAATGACACCAAACCAGCTCATGAACTACTGACTTAATTAATGACAGTTGACTTAATTTTACTGATGTTCCTGAATTGCCCTCACTTTTTTTTTCCAACTGAAGAGCAGAAAGGTGAAGTCTGGAGTTTTCATTAGGAACTGTGAAAGGGTATTTCACAGAAAGGCCGATATTGGGCTGATGACTATGAAAGAGGCAAGAGAGCAGCTTGCAGTTAGTTCTTCTCATTTGGGAGAGAATTCCTGACAAAGACTGACATACAGCAGATAACTGAGTGAATCTTCCCACTTTTTCTGTCGGAAATGATGATGGACTTTTTGCAATGGCAGCAGAAGGGCCAGGGAGACAAAAGTGCAAGATGCTGCAATCAGCACTTCCTAGCGGAGCCCGGCTGCCATGGTTATCTATAGAAATACAGAGACATGGCTGTTGCTTTCCCACGGCCACTGTCATTTTGAGCAGTCTCTGGCCATGCCTCGCCGCTCCATGGAGCAGCTCCCGGCAGCCGCTTCTCGCAGCTCACGCAGTGAGTGCACAGCTCAGTCCTCTGCCGGAGAGCAGCCGCTGCTCCTGCTCCCCCGCTGTATGTCTGTCGGTTATAAATCTCAGGTGTCGGCTAGAATTTGGGTTCCGAAGGGTCACTCGTGTTCTGACACGTGACTCTTGTTTTCCGGTTTTCCTCTATTCCTCACACAAAGACATAGAGTCTGTCCACTCTCTCCGTCACCTTGCAGGAAATTCTCAGAGGGTATAAATCATGGAAATAGTGACCCGTTGTAGTGCTATGGATACTACTGGAATTGGCCTCAGCGAGTCAGGTGCTTATTTCTACAGCATTTCATGCAAAATGTGAACACTACTTATGCCACAGCTTGGGCCTCATATTTTATGTTTCCTTTCAGGGTTGTTCTTATATGAGAGAGAGAACTGAAGTGCCCATACCGCGAAGGAGAAAGACTGACAAAAGAGCTGAACTGAAGAGAAAATGATGTGCTATTTTTAGGCACCTTCATGCTTCCCTATGCATTAAACAGAAGATGATGGCTTGATAGAGGACATGATATGGTCCCAAGTGAAGGAAAGGATTTCCATCTCACAGTATCTTCTACTTCAAGGCCAAGTTAGGCACCTTATTTTGGATGAGAGGTAGTATTTTAGGATCTTTGCCCTGTCCAGGATTTTTTAGCACATGATTTAAACAGTTCCATGCTTGGGCTGCTCTGAAACCTACTCTTGAAAGTAGATTTCCCCCCATCCAGTGTGAGACTGTGGGGTTTCTGTAGGACCAGCCTTTACACCCTCTTGTGGCTTTGTCACATTAATGCAGTCGCCAAAGCAGCAGTTGCTGAACTCTTAATTACATCCATGACTTCCAGTATTAATTACAGGCATAGTATGTCCTAGCTGCATCCATCAATTCTAATTATTCTAAGGGACTTGATTCAAAATAGAGAAAAATGTAAAGCTATGTTCTTAGGCTTTGTGGTAAGGCTGTAACCTTTGGGTTCAAAAATACCAGAAGCAGCAGCAGATGATTCACTACCTCAAAGACATCCTGGGCAGATGAGACACCTGGCCACAGACTAACCTGCAGGGCTGTTTTTGCTTGGTTCATTGTTTTTTGCTCTTGAGGGTATTTTCCTTCATGGGAAACCTAAGTACAGCTATTCCCTAGTGAAGAGTTTTGCCTCTTCAAGAGGTGTTTGGCTCTGACCACTGCCAGGGCTGGGGCCCCGGGCCAGGCCCCAGGGAGGGCAGCCCTTGCCATGCGTTGGACCCACTCTGCCGCATGCAACCTGCAGTGCCCTTGGGTGAGGAGCAGATGGCTGTGCCAGCGGCCAAAGGCTTTGCTTTTCTTTCTCAGTAGAGCTTGTGTCGGGTTATGGTTTTAATGAGGGTTGTAAAATGGTGACTCATGCCCAGAAATTTTTCTCTAGCAGGACTTTGGATGCCCCTAAGTGCACAGCTGATGGTGCTAACTGAGAGGCTTTGTTACGTGCATGCTCGGATGGGGCTACAGGCTGGTATTCACTTGGGGGTTGGGTTATACCTGGTGGCTGGGTTCAGAAATCCAAATCTGCTGGCTGCAGGCCTTGTGCAGGAGTCTGAGTCAAGACGAAGGCTGATACAGCTCAGGTGCAGAGGCTTTTCTCACCTTTTGCAGGCTGGCTGGCTGAGAATACTCAGAGGCTGATTCTGCGCACTGGTCACCCATTGAGGACTGAGCCCCACGGGGAAAGCGGAGTAGCAGCCTCACCACCAGCCACCCCCTCACTCTTCAGAGCTTTCCCACTCCTCCAAAATCTAGCATCTAACCCAGGATGTTGCTGCAGCATCTGAGGGGCTATGAAGAACATTATCTTCAATTACACCCCATCTTTTCTCAAGTGCAAAGCTCTCTCTGGGTAGTCTTGAGGGCAGGGTGCTAATTAGTACTGCAAATTCTCAATTTATAAGATAGAAAAGCCAGATTGCTCCTGGGCAGTGGCTGACCAGAAGATTCCCAGGGATATTTGTGAGTTCCAGGTTCCTTCAAGCAGCAGGGTAAAGACTTGTTAATTTTTTGAGGTTACAGCTACGTATATTTTGCCCTGGAGTCAGGCAAACTTGGAAACCTTACAGAACACATCAATCTGCTATACACGACCTTTTAGAAATATTCTCTGTACCCATATGAAGGCAATTGATTTTTAAACCAGCCTATTGCACAATAACAAGGCCAGGTAAGACTTCTGCTGTTAATTCTGAAGTTCAGAAAATGTGCACTGAAACACTTTTCTAGGAAAGGCCCCATTATATTTTTTTTCTGAAAAATATTTATGATGGGAATTAATTCTGTAAAAAGAAAAAATGTGGTACCCTGGCAGAGATAAATTCTCTCAGTATCTTAGAAAATTAGTTTAAGGCTAGGACATTTATATAACAAGGCAGTTTGATTATTTCTCTGCATACTCATCTTAATTTCTTGGTCACTGTGGTAAAATGCTAAACTTTGTAATCAGTGCATGAAGGGCGGACATGCTCCAGGTTCTGCTTCTGAGGGTGCTTGATGTCACAGTAGGAGAATAAAGCTGTTTATGTTTCAGAGTTTTTATGGTTGGCCTTATTTTATTAGCTCTATTGGGAAGACTTTTTTCAGTTTCTAGGTGAAAATATCAAACTATAAAATTCTCTCTGTCCTGTTTGTCCTTTGCTGATAGCATTTTTATGACACGTTAATAATTCATGGAGAAAAAAATCATCATGGTTAAAATTCTACTCCTAGTTGCCTAAAAGCAGCTTATTGACCTCTCTGATGGCTTTTTCTTCCTTTTTTTTTTTTTTTTTTTATTGCCTTATCCATAAGTTTTGTTGAACGCTGAGCTGTGACTCAAAGCGCTGCTTTTTGCTTGTGTGGCTGCGGATAACCTTGAAGTGCCCGAGTCAGCCGAAAACTCAGGAGGGATAAAAGAGAAACAACAAATCGAGGGGCATATGATTCCTCAGAAGAGCAGGATTTGCCTGTCGGCAAACCGGGTAGTGCACAGCAGGGGATGCTCTGCTGGCCCAGCTCTTCTGAGCTCATTTCCATTATGTGCAGGCTGGTTATCAGAAAAAATAGATGAGCGCTGACAGTGAATGCTGTCTATAAATGGTTTATCAATGGCACCTTCCAGCCAAAAATGTGCAAATGCTGACAATACTTCTGTGAAGTAGCGAGGCTTTACTTATCTGTGCAGCAAGGTGGGGGAACGTAAGCATTTGCCCTTGCTCCCTGCTAAAGCTGAGTCCCCTAGGCTGAATTCTAGCTCCCATTCCTCTCGTCCATTCAAATATGAAAAACAAACACACAAACAAAAAAAGTGGAAGATGCAACTTGTAGCCATATGTGTTGGTTTTGAAAACCAGATAAACAGACCGGTGCATTTTGAGCAATCTGACATTCATGACACAACACAGGTTCTGTAGGCGTGGTGCTCCTGAAGTTACAGCACTAGCCTTTGGATCTTTTAAAGTAAAGGGATATTTCTGGGAGTATATGATCATTACAAAACCTCCAGAGATCACAGTTTTTTTGTTCTGTTTTGTTGTTGCTGTTTGCTTGTGGGTTTTATTTTTTTGGAAGGGGTAAGGGGATAAGGTAGGGATAATTTTGAAGATTTTTCCTAGGAGTATTTTTGTCCTATTTATGGCCATTTATTTGTGGCAATTTTTCACCGTTGTGCATTCAGGGGTAAGCTAGGGTTATCTGTGGAAAAAAAGAACATCTTGTTTCCTTGGAGTAGTAAAGTGGAGTAGTTCATGAGCTGTCTGTGTTGGAGCCAGTGGAAAAAAGAGTTCTAAAAAGCTTCTAACTCAACTTCTACTTTATCTCTCAGCTCTGTGATTGAATCTAGCCTGCAGTAAATAAGTATTTACTGTAAAGTAATCAATATTCCCTTCTAGCTAGTCTGGAGGAGGAAAAAATTGTGATGAGCCATTAGCATCAGCAGTGCCAGCATAATTCACACTATCTGATGATCTGTCTTCGATGCTGCTCCCAGCACTGTTTTATTTCTTATCGTTCCTTCCATTTCCATGTGTTCCTGAAGTCTTTCTTGGAAGAGGCCCAGCTCTCCTGAGAGAAGTCAGCTTTCCTAGACCGGAGACAGGAACACAGCCTGGCTGCAGGCTGGTGTTGATTCAAGTTTCACCCATACCGAGGGTTCCTCCATCATAATATTCATAAAACATAACGAGAAACAGCAGCTAACGAGGACCCTGCTGGCCAGGCTGGCCTCAAGCTGCTCACTCCTGGAGAAGTAAATAAAAGCCCTGTGTGTTTCCCTGGTCTACAGATACAGCTGGCTGTTTTCATCAGCATCTCTCATTAAAAAACTCACCCACACCCCTTCAGGGAATTCATTTTCATTTGTAATTCTGGGGATTAGCTCTCTGTAAAGACACCGGGCACAGCAGTCAAGCTAAATGCTGAAAGCCAATGCTGTACTATCACAGCTTTAATTCATCAGGCTCATCAGTATTTTAATCACAAGGTCCAGGTGGCTTTTCTGAACCACAGGATTCAGAGGGATTTCTTACGTGTACTGCCATTTTATTTGGGAAGCAAACATTCGGCAGCAGCAGTAGATTTTCTTCTTACAGCTGTCCAAGGTTGCCAGCAACACATACTCACGGTTCCGAAGAGGAATTATATAATAGTATGCTGGATCACATGGTGGCAATTGCAAAGCACAGCTTAGATTTGCAGCCCAGGGTCTAGCAAGGCTGAGAAGTAGACTGTGATATTAAGATGCTAAAAATAAGGTTATGTTTTCTTACAGCCTGGAAAAACAATCTTCTGTTCAGCCTGAAGCATTAGCACCTTCCCTTTCCGTTTGGAAACTGCTCACTGAAACAGGACGAAGGAACGGCCAGTCTCTGTGCTCCAGCTGGCCCTGGTCAATGTCTGTTGCCCTGGCATCCATTGCACCAGTGCAATATATGTGCAAAAATAGTGAGGAAGAGGATGGAAAACAGTGAAGACACCCTGGGATGCCAGAAGGATGAAGGAGCTTGTACAAGCTCTGCATTATGGGCTCACTGAGGAAAGCTAGCAGAGAAAACTAAACCTAGTCCTCTTTAGAGCAGATTCTCCGTCCTTGGAGATCTTCACAACTACACCAGGAAAAAGCCTTGAACAACCAGTGGATCTTAGTTCTGCTCCAGAGATCCCTTCTAACTTAAATTACTATATGATCCAGTAGTGCATATGTGATCCACTAGCTCAGGATAAGAGATTGCTTGTCTGCAAGGGAACTTTACATTCGATGTGGCTCTGAGTGCTGATGTGGGTGCTCAGAGGTGGCAGGGCTCCTTCTTCAGAAAGCAGCTGTCAGTTAGCAACACCACAGAAAAGGAAACTTCACAATTTGACATTCGAAAGACACGTTACATGCTTTCCTCCAAGGAAATTGGTTCTTGTTCATGTTTTCCGATGAGTTCCTTGTATGGCTCTTCATCAAGAAGCAATACTGGCTACTATTATTGTAAAGTAAATAAAAGTCTAATTAAGCACTAGATGCAAGCTCTTCTTCCAGACTTCTATTACAGTATTTGACAAAATACATCATCATTTTTCTTCAGTGTGTCTAAGGATAGCTCATGGCTTGGTTACCATGTGGCAACACCAGGATCCACCAGGTTCCTGAAATGACTGTAGTGCTTTCTTGTTGTTTGCCAAAGGTTGTGTTTTGCACTATAGATATTCCGGCTGCCCATATTTTTCCTCTTTTTAATATGTATATGCATATTTAGTCTTGGGGGCTTCAGGGAGCTAATGGTGACCTTCCTTAGAGAGAAAGCGTTGCAAGGCAACTGCATGACCATGGGCTGAGCCTGCATGGAGTGGACACAACATTTTCATGGGTAGATGTGCAGGAACTAGCCCAAAGAAGACCGGATCCAGCATGGGGTGGCTGCACTCAAAAAACAAATAATCAGTGATGAGATATCCCTGAGATATAAATGAAAAGCATTTTTCCCACTTAAGACCTTTTCAAGCATCACTTCCACACTTACTCATCTGCACTTCGGTGGTAACATTTGTCACTCATCTTCAGCAAGAACTGTGAATTTCTGACCTGCTTAAAAACTGTGCAGAACATTTCCTCTCTTGTTCTGCTCCTGGGATTAAACTACTTGCTTTTATACTGTTTAATAACAAAAAATCTGCTCCTTTTCTTTTGAGATGTCCTGAAATGTATCAAATAACTAGAGTCGGATATCTGATATGATATGTGGAAATGTAGATATTGCTCCTGTTTCAGATGCCTGGTAATCTCTCCATGTGGTACAGAAACCTCCAAAGTGACAGTGCGAAAATCTCTGACAACCGTTTCAAGAACTAGGCAAGACAAAGCAATTCAACGTGGTGATTTTGCTTTGGAGCGTTCCTCCACTTTTTCAATGTGTGTCAGATCATCAAATTGATTTCTTCTAATGTAGACTTTTGTATTTAATTGGTGTGGACTAGGCTAAATAGACATTAGCGTATTTAGTGTGCCAATATAATCTAGTGCAATTATCTTGAGACAGACTTCTTAATAAGTACCCCATTTTTTTTTTAATAAGGTTAAACCTGCAGGTGTTCTAGAAAATCCTTCATTGGAATTAAGGGTCTTTAGATGAGAAGCCTATTCTGCCTGATTCACAGCTGGACACAACCTGACACACAGAATCCAGTATTTTAGAAATAGTCCCCTGAATCACTTTTTTTTTTTGTATGGAAAAGGTGGAAATGAAAAATAGATACTCCGATCGCTTTTTTCCATTGCTGTTGTTCTTGCTCTGACAAGATCAGCTACAATATTTGCCTTACTTTAATTTGGGTTGGTGTGCTTAAACATCTTGCCAGTCTGTTAACAATGGCGAGTTTTTGTTCTCGAAGTATTGCTTTAAAAGAAAGAAAGCAGTAAAGGCACAGAAAACCTTCCTCCTATTTTACTTCACACACACACACAAAAGTAACTTTGGATCAGAGACGTCTCTGAGAGAAAAGAGAAGAAGTTTAGTCTTTGACATACCGATAAGATAAAACTTCTGGGGAAGATCTTTTTATTAAGTGAAGTATCTTAACAGGAAAAAAAAGAAAGCTTTTGGATACAAAAGCCCTTCTTCCAGTTTCTGCAGTATCTGGAGATTTGGGCTTGTTTAATTTCATTCATAACTCAGTTATTATTTTAAGACTTTAGAAAAAACCTCCAGACTGCCTTCCCTGCATAAGATGTCTCCACTTGAACATGTTCTTCAGAGATTCATTTGAAACACTGGGGTTTAGATGATGTAAAATATGCACAATAAAAGGGATTAACCATCTAAACTGTGTCATTAGAAAGACACAGTTAAACTAAATTGCATCTTCTTAAATTTGTACGGTCCTCATTAACTTCTGAGGGAGCCTTGCAAATACATCTAAGAGCATACTTCATCTTTCTGAAGTGCAAATTGACCCCTCCCCATCCTGGCTCAAAGCTCAGTTTGTAGAACCTAAGAGTAATTATTTTCCTTTTTCTTTGGTAATACAGTCTTCAAATTGTATCTGCAGTTAAGGTGTTATTACTCTTGAAGAGGCAGTTAAACACGCAGTCTTTCAGAGATGTGTGCACAAAATTCACCCTTAATGCAGGTTTGTTGCATTCCTGATTCCTTTGCCGTTAGCAGGGAAACTTCAGAATTTCACTTTGAGTTTCAATGGAGCATGCAACCAGTAGGATGAAAGTCAACTAGAAATATCATTAGTGCCAAGGGAACAAATACGGACTGTTGTTTTGCAATTCCCACCCCATTACACATGTAAGATTTTCATGCCTGGACAACTGGAAGGAACAACCTCACAAACATGCTTGCAGGTACTCTCTTCCTCTGCTGTCTTTTCCTAAGGCTTTATGCTGGCAAACTCTCTGAACAGCTGGAGGATTAATCATCATTTCTCTAGTTTATTGAGGGAAATTTTAACATCTCCACTACTGAATCTTCCGTTGCAGCAAAGTGCATTATAAACTGTGTGATAGAACATGCTTCAGGATCATACTCCAGTGCAACCACCAAAAGAACTCCTCTGTGCTCTTCTGAAAGAAAAAGGGTGCAGAAAATGAAGACCAAAAGATCAAGGTAGATATGGATGTTTCTAACCCTCTGACAGAAAAAATAAAAGCTCTTGAAGGATCACATATGACTATTTGAAAACACCAGACTGCCTATAAAGGCCAGATTCATTCTCTCTTATGGTGGGAAGAGATATACCAGGCATCGAGGCTGATCATATTTAAAGTCTTACATTTTTTTCCAGCGGTACCAGCCTTCAGCAACTGCACTGAATTAAGCTTTAGAAGCCACTTCTATTCAGTGGTTTTGCTTCTCTTTCCAATTAGCTGCTCTCAGCTCACCAAGGGCCATCGACTGTTGCCAGTGATTGTCACCAGTAGTGCCTAGGGCTCATTCCTCCTCCGGGATCCTCTGTCAAGAAGTCCTTTTCCTGGAGACTGAAACAGCCATGGGATGACAGAGAGCGGGGAAAGAACAGTGAAAAGCTGGTAAAAGCAGAAAAAAAAAAAAAAAAAAAAAAAAAAACACCACCCTAACTCTGTAAAGAAAACGGTATTTTTGCTATACAGATCGTCAGTAAGGCACACACCAGTCCCATTTAATGGCACGCACCACATGTCAGCTCACATCTATTTGGAGCAGCAGGAAGCACAGCAAGGCGGGGACAAAGGGCATTTAAGAGATTGAAGGGAATACTGTGTACCTCTCCGAGCACAGCCCCGCTTTGATGGCCTTGGATAAAAGCATAAAATGATTTCTGACACATACCAGATGGGTCAAGGTGGGGATAGCCTCATTTCTGAGGAAAACGAGAAAAGCCTTGTTATGTTTTGATCTTGCAAAAGCAACTTCTAAAATTCACAATACTTTTTGAATGTGGACAGTAAGCTGAGCTCTCCTTACTCAGGAATATTTTTAATCCTGAAACAGTTCCTTTTTTGTTCTCTCTGAATAAGACCCAGAATCACCTACCCTGAATATGCTCCTCAAAGCGGGAAAGAAATCCAGGCTCTATGTCCCCCTGATTGTGGCTCACTGGGGAAGCTCATGGCAAAGGGAGGGGTGTCCTTTCCCTGCTCCAGGAGTTAGGACACAAGGTTTAACCAGAAAACAATTAAAGCCCTGGAGGCTGCAGCATCTCTGTTTGCTGAGGCTGGTGTCATTATGGAGGGACTCCCTGAGGCTAGAGGGGAGCGAGGGAGAGCGGCGCCGGGCTGGCTGTTTGTGTCTCCCTGCATCCTAATTGCAAGGAAATGTTTTGGGAACACACAGCTGCGATTGCACATGGCACTGGCCCATATTTGGAAGCAGACACAAATGTCTGTTTAACCAGCCCTTGGCCACTTACCCACCCGCAGCAGCCACCCGCTTCAACAAGGAGCACCTCAACCCAGAGAAAGGTGGGACCATAGGCTCATGCAGCATGTTCTTCCAAAATAGTTGGAGCAGCCGTGTCGCTGAAGCCCTCCTGGGACGGATAGGCTGTTTTTGTGGGAAAGCAGCACCTGGGAGCAGTAATGCTTCCTCTCTCAAGCCAACTGGTGGAGGTCAATATCGCAGATATTAAGCTAGGGAAAATGTGACTGTGATTTTCTCCAGACGCCCCTACCCCACTATAGCTCAGGGGAGACTGAGCACACTCTGGCTTCATGCTAATTTAGCTGTGAAGGTTTCTAATGGATTTATATGGCTTTAGCTGTTCTAAAGCAGCTTTCAGACAAGTCTTTCTCAGATGCAACATATTCATATCACTGTTTGACTCCTCAGGTTGATAACTTCTCGTTTGTTTGTTTGCTTATGCAAGGATCTATAGGACTTTCTGGTGTTAATAGAACTTTAAGGGATTATTAGCTGCAAACCACTACACCCTGATCATCAGAACAGGGCAGAGGCAATAGCTGATCTCTCTGATATCCTGGTTTATTCAAAGTTAAATCAGTCACGCTCAAGGCTTAGCACAAAGACTACTTTCCTTGACCATCTCCTAAATCTTCAGGACAGTCTATGCCCCAGGATAAAGACTGGGCACAGAAGCTAAGTACTTTGTACAAGAAGCCAGCAATCACTTAGACCACAGCTCGTCCCAAGATTTTTAAACCCACTGAATCCATTGGAACTTTCAGCACTGACAGCAGCTGCGGGGAGAACGTCCTTTCTGAATTGCAGCCATTGCCCAAGACGTGCATATGCTATATGGCCTATAAATTGCTCTTCTTCACACTGACTACTCCATTTTTCTCCTGAGAGAGCATCCCACTGAGTTTGCCAGAGTGGTTCATGTTTTCTCTGCGTAACACCAACAGCTTTTCCGTACCGTGCTTATCACTCCCAACCACCCTGCGTCTGGCAGCTGGGCTGACCTTTGGTACATTCACTACTGTCCACGGCTTAGATACCACTATAAATTTACACAATGCTTTACAAACAGAGGGACATCATTCGCGTTCCAAAGAAGTCCTATATCAGTTTAAAAAGTGCAGCATCAGGGGAAAAGTTGAATCAAGGTTAATGAGCTATTTAGGTACGACTGGAGAGGAACCACATACGGGACACTGTTGATCTCTGCCTGGCAGAGCTCAAATTAATGCCATTCTCACCTGCCATCACCAGGAATAGAAGCCAGTTCAGCACCTGATGTGGCAGCAACTTTGAAACAGCAGAGCATTCAACTACAGACATTTTCCAGCCCTGCTTTCACCCATCCTGCAATAAAACCTGGCTTTGCAGGCAGAAGCCTGTACAGCATCAGGGTAGACAGAAATACTGAGGCCAAGCAAGCGTAAAGCTTCCACTGCACTTGCAGCAGAGCATCCTGCTTTAAATTATTCTGTTTTTTCATTTCTCACTAGGGCTCCTGAGCATCCAGCAGTGCCACCCGCTCTCCTTGCACCACACGCACGCTCGCAGGAGAAGAGGTTTCTCAGGCACCCCTTGATCTGGGCAGCCAGGCACAAACACAGCCCCTCCCTGGGGCCTTCCAGGGAGAACCGTATAAAATGTCCTTGGCAGATGCTTCTTCGATGCCACGATTTGGTCGATCCACTCTTTTAGTCAAAGTGGGAGAATATTCATACCTTCGTCACAAACACAATTTTGTCAGACTTACCCTGGGACTACTTGTGGGCCTGACTTGCCCGTAACCCCCGAGGCAGCAAAATGTGCTCCGCAGGCACAAAGCTGGCAGGTCCCAAGGGTTGGATTTACACTGATTTGCACTGATTTTCACTGCACATCCAGGAGGATGGCTGGGCAGGAGGAAGGGGCTCCATGTAAAACCTCTCAAATGCCTCCCACAGGGATGACTGTCACCCCCGTGCGCGGCAGTGCTGAAACCCTGCAATTTAGCCTGCGACAGACCCCAGGGCCAAAAGAGAAGTAGCACTGAATCTGTTCTGAACTTTTTTGCATTTGGAATAATGATGTGAAGAGCTGCTTTGAACTCCTCATGCCCATTAGTTCTTCCACTATACTTTTTTTCCAGAGCAGAACAATGAGCGTCCTGGTCTGAGACCTTTTCATCTTCCACCCGGAGTTCCAGCTTTTGCAGGGCTTCACTTCGTGCCTCAGAAACATGCAGTTTTTTGTGTGAATATTAAACAAAATGTACTGCACAATCACCTACAAATTGCCACGAGATGGATGTTGATTACCGTAAATAAGAACTGAAGAGGCTGTATGGAGGCAACTTGAAAGCAACAAAAATGAAGCTCATTTATGTTCTCTCAGCCTGCTTCCAGTAGTTTCGTTGCATATACACTGCATTTTTTACTCTGATTGAAATACAAATTACTTTCTATGTGGGAAGGTCTAGTCAGGACAAAGAATGCCTTAATCTGCAGGTTTCGGAATCCTGTGTTTTGAAATGTAGTATTTAGCCAAAAGTCAGGGTATGATGCCGAGCAGCCTGACCTGGACAAGTGAAAGGGGGAGTTGCCTCCCTGAAAGGTTAATCTTCCTACAGGGTTTTTCCAGGGTGAGCCCCTCGCCCCCTCCCCTCTGTCCTTCTCTAAGATCTCTGCATAAGCACTGCTGGGATAAAATACACAAGCACCGTAGAAAGGAAGGTGCCAAAAATGAGTTTCATGTTCACCTTTTGCAGCTCCACGGGCCTGCTTCCAATACAATTCTTTTCAACTAATACATTTTTTTTTCTTGGATGCTTGCTGTGAAATTGTCGTTATGCTGAATGGGGCTGGCATGGGTGGGACAGAGCTGGTGTCACTGATGAAAGCACCAGAATCGCTCTTTTAAGGGAAACTTTGCCATGCTAAAGGAGAGCAGGTAAGAGAAAGAAAAGGCATTGGCTCTGGCCACATGCCCTGCTCCAGTACCCAGGGCTGTCAGGAAAGCAGTAAGCAGATGCTCTTTAATATTTACAATGTAGTAAGTGAGAAAAGAAGAGGCAATGACACTTTGTTCTGTGTTAAGATCTCAGTTAGCACCTCATGAGTTGCTGCTGTGGCTCTGCCATGTGAAGTGGATGAGTTGTATTTGGTAAGACATTCAAGAGTATCTACTACAAAAGGAGAAAGTACTCCGCGTTGTCTGACATCTGCATGCTGTCTGAGGGAAGGAGGCAACGTTTTCCTTACAAGCCCGAATATTTCATTCCAAGCTGGTTGCTTGCCTTGCAGTGCATATATTTTTTTCAGAACATCTTTGGGCTCTTCTTCCTATGCAGCACAAATAAAAGCCATAACATGTAGCACTCTAGGCAAGGACCACAAATGAAAAGGTTTTTTTTCATCTCACTGCCTCTAGAAAATGCTTCCAGTGAAACCTGCATAGCAGCCACCGAAGAACTAACTCAATTAGAGAGTAATGATTAGAGTCTGGATCTGCTTAATTCAATACTTCTCTACTTGCAGAAAAACTCGTATTTTTCCCACTTTCACCATTTGATTTAATATGATCAGTGCAATAAATTAGCAGTAATTAGACTCCATCGTTTGGTGCTCCTCAGCAGCCTGTCATTAGAGACGTAGCGCAGTCCCCGGCCCGGAGCGCTGTGCCAGGCTGCGCTGCCGGGCACATCCTGCCAGCCGGCTGCCATAGCCCTGCCTTTCCCTCTGGGAGTAGCGTGCCCAGCCATGCGCTGGGTTTTAGCAGCTGAAAACACCCTGAAAGTGGTTCCCATTTTTTGCCCCCCATCATTTTTTTTCTTTTTTTTCCAGAATTTATGGCTACATCCCTTGTGTCCTTATGTCTTTCAAACACATTCCCCTCCAGCTTGTCTCTGCAGCAAGGTGCTTATGACTAAACTCTACAGCCAGTGAGTAAAATTGCCAGGTGGAGTGACAGTTTTCCAGCCACTGCAGCTTCCTTGATTTCTGCTGTCTCCCTCCCTTCTTCCTTTTATTAACAGTTGTCTGCAGCCACTTTGGATGAGAAGGGGAATGCTCAAACCATGAGAAAATATAACGTGGTAATAGACACCCTTAGGCCTGTGAAAGCTGTAGACGTGTCTCAGAAAATGTTAATTCTCTTTGTTGATTACTCTAATTTAAGTCGTAGTCTTTAAAATAACTTTCAAACCAATTTTCAAACTGGCTTGAGCTACATTTTTTTCCCTTTGGGCCATGATAAATGCAGATGTAATTTTACAGACACTGACTTCAGTCCTGACTCGGACTGCAGGGCATGTTCACTGTAGAAATGAACCTATTAACAAAGCTGGAGGTGTGCAAGGTGTCCGTGTTAGCTGTTCCTGCCCTTCTTCTGTAGAGTAATAAAACATCATCCCCATGTACATGAATAAGAGATTTTTTTTTTGAAAGTCAAATGACCAAGTGCAAAAGGCACTGCACATTATCATTTTGTATTTTGTATTTTCCAATTTGGCGTTTATTAGTCTGCCATTTTCATACCTGATTTGTTTCCTGTGATCATGACTTTTGTCCCAAAGAAAAGGAGACATTTTCCTCTATCTCAGCAACAGCTGTGATGTCCCTGCTATGTCTGTTGTCAGCGTCCTCCTCCACCACCCCTTGATGTTCTCAGTTCATCTCCACCTATCCTTCTGCCTCAGATGCTTCTGTTATCCATGAGCAGTAAAGGTTATTCGCTGCCTAATACTGCTAAACATTAGGCAGCCACCGATGGTTCCTGTCATATCTAACGCCAGAAACAAAAGCGAGTGCTGGTGCAAAGTCTTCCCGTGCCATCCTACAGGATAATGTGGTGCAGGGGTGTACAGGGTTGTGCTGCTGGGCTGCAGCATGCAGGGGAACAGGGAGGACTGCGGCCAGACGGATTAAGCTTGTTATTACTCTCAAGAAATACAGTTGTGACTGTTTCAGTCTAGAGGGCTCAATTTCTCCCTACAAAATATAAGAAGACCAAAATATTTGAAGATCAAATGCTGGTTTTGGCTAAGTTCTGTGAGTACATTGAACTCCAGAGTTGCTGTTTGACTGAAACTGTGCAGCATGTGTATCCCAGCTGGAGACAGGGCTTGATGGGAAAAGGGTCCAGTCTGAAGTCCCAGGGTGGAAGCTGCATCCGGAGAGCTGTAAGAAAGTCTCAGCTAGATGAGCAATAGAGCAGCTATTCTGGAGCTGGAAAGAGCCCTTTCCTACTCATGAGGAACTGGCTCTCCTAGATAAATCTCTGATGGGGCTGCAGGCTTGGGTACAGTCCAAGGCATCAAGCCAGAGCAGAGGAAGGAAAGATCAGGATGGGGGCACTTCCCGCAAATCCTCAGGAATCTGCAGGATCCCAGGAACAAACTCAGCTGGAATCCTTCACTCAGGTCAATGTTGTACCACTCAAAAGAGGGGCCTTGGCCACATAACATCCCTCCATCTCTATGGCATCCACATACAGGACAAGAACAGAAATCCTGTCAGAGCGAACTCTTTAAATTATGGCATTGGTAGCAATGGTAGCAAGGCAGAAATAATCCTAATGTTAATTAGATCATCCAGAGCACTTTACTAATCTGGCCCAACAGATCTAATCACGCTGTGAGATGAGACCAATGAAACATCAGAAGTCAACTGGAAAAAAAAAGCATCTGTCTCTTCTGCCTACACTGGAAGTGTCTAATGGAGGTGCTGGATGCCACAATTTGCTCCTCTTTCCGGGTCCTTCCTGGCATTCCCTCTCTGCTTGCCGAGAAACCAGGGATCTGTTGCCTCTACCTGCTCCGTGCATTGGACCTTAGTGTGCCTATCTTTCTGCATTGAACCTGGCACATCTTTCTGAGGCATAAAGCTACAGTTCAGCAGAACAGACAAGCACAGGAAGAGGACTCTAAGATTAGGACTTCTAGGAAATTCTGAGCATTTTCTCCGTCTTTGGCATTATTTGCTCTCAGAAAGAGCTGGAAGCACTCCCACTAAACTGTATTTTCTCTTTAATGTTCAAGATAGAAATAAAGATTGGCAAAACCTGGCTGCTATGTGTTTAGGTGACCTGGTACCCATAACAAGCAAAGAAACCTTCTCTTCCTGCCTGTATATGTCATTGCTGCATGTGTTGTTCAGTTATAGCCAATATGTGTGTTATAGCCAATGCAACTGGCTATATTTGGGCAAACCCTGTTTGTGTTCTTAAACATGCAAAATAGACCAGACAATTCTTCTTGTGCATGCAGTATTTTCCTTCTGACTCCTGAAGCACCGGTTTGAGCTAATGGAGTTCTACATATTCAAACATCTCTCTGTCAAAGAAAACTTATTAGAAACAAATTGGCTTACCACATTCAAAATTTATTACAAGTAATACACAATTATTCATTAAAGTCATGGTTCTTGAAACTAGCTCTGCTTGATGGTTATTTTTTATTTATTTTTCTTTCTTTTCCTTTCTCTTCCTTTCTTCCTTCCTCCTCTCCCTTCCTTCCTCCTTCCTTCTTGCCTACATCCTTGCCTTCTTTTCTCTCTCTTCTCTCTCTCCTTCATTCCTTGTTTTCCCCCCTTTATTTTTTTGACACAGATTTGGTTCTGACATGTGAGCCCTTTGGTTGACGGCTCCCTTCCCTGCCCTGTAAGCAGTCGGCTACAGCAGTTCATCAAGGCTGTGTCCTGGGGAAGCCAAGAGGCTCCACGGCCCATGCAGGAGGAGGCAGCTCTTGAGCCTCCAAAATGCCCCCACCCCCATCAAACTGCTGGGTTCGGTGGCCCCATCTTTCTGTGTATGCAGCCAGCCCAGCCTTTCTTCAAATGAGATTTCTTTCTGCCCTTTTACGCTGCCCTCAGAATGCATTTCTCATGGCAGCCACCCCATCAGTGGCCACAGAGATCATCTCACACCTGCTGGCTGTGAGACCTCCAAGCCTGTTTTTTTCCTGTAGCTAAGAGCAGACAGATCTCACTAATAAACTTTTCTCATGCCTCCTGTAGCTGTCCTTGCCCCAGAGATCATCCCTCCAACACTCAAAGCACTTCTTATTCCATGGCTGTAGAATACAAATACTGCAAACTACCCACACGATCGAAATCGGGGGTCTCCAAAATGGCTCAGCTGCTAGAGCGGGACTATTGGCTGGCAAGGGGTGCTGCCTGCAGGCCCGCAGCAAGTCTCGTCTCCAAGAGGCTTGTTGCTCTAAATGAGTTTTATCTCCCTTCCAACTGCATTGAGCTTGTGTCCCTCAGGCTCTCTCAGCCACAACATCTCTTCTGCTTACTTTACCAGGAAAGAGAGATGTGCTGGCTCTGTTTCATGAAGCGACACAAAACTCATTGAGGGTGCTCGATAAGATCAGTGGTTTTATGTTCTCTGGCTGTGTTTGAAATTTCCATCCTAAATTAATACTAAAAAATAGAGAGAGAATAAGTAACAAAAATGGCTGCAACGTGCCTGTGAAGACCATTTAACCATTTTAAGCGTTTCATTTGGAAGTAAAACTTGAGAATCCTGCATGCTCAATACAGCTTTTGTTCTTTATTGGGAAATGGGGTAAGCTCTTTGTAGCCTATCGATCAGGATGCCACTAGTAACTCCCGGGGAGGCTGAGGTAATTCAGGGAATAATTAATCTGCTATGCAACTAATCAACTCCCAACCGGTAAAAGATCCTGCTAAGAGGATTTGTCCATGAAGACCAGTTCCAGAAGACTTGGAAGAGTGATAGTTTACAGCCAGTATTTTTTAAAAGATCAGTAGTGTGGCCAATGCAGTTATACAACTTCCTGATATGAATCCTAGGAAAAAATAATCATGGAAAAACAGATATGGATGCAGCAGATGAATAAAGGGTGAAAGTACAAATAATGCTAGTCAATTTATTTTTATATCAAGCTCTTTTTACTCTTTTTTATGTGACACATGAAGATGACAGCATTCCATGCAGACCTATTATATAGGTATGTATTTTTGTAAGATATTTGTCTTAGTACCCTCCTAAATTAGGCAAATAGGTTCTTGCAGAGGTCATTTCCTGGCCTACTGTTCTTTGGTAGTTTTGTCCATGATGGGGGAATCATTGCTGATATAATTTGTTCGGCCCATTTCAGTTATCAGAAGATGAATAGTGCCCTGATTATGTCATAGTGCCCTGATTATGTCATATATGTGTCTTTCTGGGAATATGATACAAAATACAAAAAACTTTTTAAGCCTATGAGAAAAAGACCAAAAGAATGAAAGAAAGCAAAGCTGCCTGGAAGGTAAATCCGGGTGAATTCAATTAGCAATAAGAGCACCTAGGGGGGGTGAGTTCTTACTTAGAGAAATGGGGGATTTGGCATCTTTTGATGTTCTCCAGTGGCAGCTGGAAGCTTTTCTACAGAACAGGGATTGAGCTGCAGTGAGTGTTAGATACATGAAATGACCGAGGCTGCGGGGGGACGAGCAGGCAGCCCTGATGTCCGGAGTCCTTTTTCACCACATTACCTGACAAGCCGCTGGGACGAAAGGTCAGCTAGAGCTTCCCTGTAAGAGCCTTCCTCTCTTTTCTAAAGAGAGGGAAAAATCACTTCTTCCTAAGATCTGCTCTGATGCCTTTCAGCTCAGATGGTTGGGTCGACGCGTTGGCCGAAATGCACCCGCTTCCGAGAGAGACGGCAATTCTGGTGACCTGGATCCTACTGCAGATCATGTGCACGAGCTGGCTTGTGGGAGCAGGGCGGAGTGCCCCCTCCTCGGAGCCTGCGCAGCCAGGGCACCCACACCCATCTCAGGGCTCCTGGGAGAAGCATTTCTCACACGCCAAATCTGCATGCTCAGAATGATCCCGGCTCTGCTTGGGGAGCTCTCCTCCTGTGCCAGGGTGACAGGCGGCATGGCATTTGCTGTTCTGGGCTTGGTTTTCACCTTGCATGGTGCACGGGCCATTCTGTGATCACTCAGGAGTTTTACACAATGTATTTTCTGAAGCAGTGAACTCAGGACATGGCTAACACCTGTGACCCTCTGCTCCCCTCTCCAGCTCATCACCATTGCTGTTTTGAGGTTTTGCCACAGGTCTAAGTTTGCTACACAGCACTGGAAATAATGAATTCCAATTCACTGAAACTATTGCCATTACTGTGTAGCAAACCACACAGATTTTCCAAAATCTCTTGAATTTTCCTTTCTAGACACCCTTACCTGTTTAGGTGTTCCTACAAACACTGCACTTGTGTGCAGTGACCACAGCATCGTGTTTTCACTGGTGTTTCAGCCTGTTTGAAAGCAAGCAGTTTTCAAGCTGCCTTTCAGCGCTTTCTCCCGAGATGACAGTTTGTTTTTCTTGTGTGGGTTTGCTGTTTTGCTCTTCCCATATCCAGCAGGCTGGCGTGTGGGCCAAACAGAAATGGTTCATCTCTGGGGAGAACATAATCCTTACCATCTGTAGGGCATTTAGGGTCTGTTGACACCTCATGCAAAAGCTGAGACGCTCATCCCATGCCAAGTTAGAGCTGGTAATTTCGTCTGCTCAGCTGGTCTCCAGCAGGCATGTGGGTCACTCCCTAAACCGACTGTGTGGCATTAAGCAGTCGCTGTGCTCGGCACCAGGTGTCTGGCGAGTCCTGGGCCAAGATGTCACCTTTCGCCTGCAGGTGGCTTTGAGCCTTTATCTTGTGAAGTGCAGGTTGCTCTGTGGATGGAAGAAGCCGGAGGAGCTGAGGGCAGCCCTGTGCTGCAGCACATACAGCCCTGCGCTGAACAGGCCGGTGAAATGGTTTGCACCTGAGAGCTCATAAGGGTCCAGGGATAAAGAACATTTTTGCTCTGAAGACCGTTAAAACTTCCTCTTTGACGTAAGCTATGACACAGAGCCAGAGGCCTTTAAGTGCTTGCCTTCTGGGGGTCACTGCTGTGTCACTTGGTTCCCATGGGATGGAGCAAAGAAGCCCTGCTGACCCTGCTGTCTGCCTGTGGCAGGCTCCCCTGCTAGCCCCACCTGCCATGGGGCCAGCATCATCTTCTTGCTCCTCATCCTCTTGTCACCTTCTTGCTCCTCATCCCATCACCTCTGGCACATGTAAAGTGCTCGGGAGGACACCGCAGAAGGGAAGCTGCTCCTGGTGAGAAAAAGCTCTTGGTTGAATGACTTGGGTTAGAGATGGGGTGATTGGAGACCACTGGTCTGCAAAGGCGCCCAGCTCCAACCGCTCATCCCTGAGCCGGAGGCTGTGCTCTGGCACCTTTCCCCACTCTAACATCTTCTTTCATTTACTCTCCTATTTTTTCCTTTCCTTATTGGCAGGAATAGCTGCTACAAAAATAAGACAGCAGGATCCTTTCCAGCCGCCTGCCTTTCACCAAAGCTATTGCAATATGAGGTGGATCCTGGTTGCAGACCTGTTTTGCAGGAAGACAGGCAAGAGGCAGTAGCTGTGTCAATATTGGTACTGTGAAATGTTGCTCCTTCTGTAAACAGGCACATTAATGGCCTGTTAGGCTCACGGAGTGGGAGCTTCATGCCCCAGCACATGTCTGTGGGTTAGCAAAGCACTCAGTGTCTGCCTGCCTGCTTTCTTACACTGAACCGAAACAGGGAGGAGAGAGAGAAAAGCCAGAGGAAACAAACCTCATGTGGATCAACACTAAGGTCTAGGAAAATAACAAGACCAGAACCAAAGAAAAAAAGCAAGTCAATGGAGTTTGCGTATCTTCCTATTGCTGTTAAACTCAGCAATAGACGTGTTTGAAATGCAGGATCACTGCATGGGAACCTGACATTGGGAAAGTATATGTATGTGTATATATATATATATATTTATCTTACCACTTGTATAATAAAAATAAATAGAATAAATACATTTTGGAATATGGTCATTTCATACCCCAAATGAGCGTCAAGGGTTTTGTTTTCCTTTTTTCCTAAATAACAAGGTGAGTCATTCCAGCAGAAGGATTCAGCAATGATGAACTGGAATGTTGCCACTTCCAGCAAGTTTTGTTCGAGCATAATGCAGGCCAGAAGGAAATACGGAAAAGCAGACTGTGGCAGTACAGCCCAGTTTCTCCTTACTAGCAAGGAGAAGATATCCCCCATTATTAAAAACTAATAAATAAATAAATCTGAAAAATAGCCTGAAGAACATGATGCTGTCAAGCCACTACAGCCCCTTTATTTGATAGCAGTTGCCATGCAGTGACATCCTGCAGCTGCTCGCTGTCTTGTGACGCATCTGTATTACCAGGCTGCAGCAACTATGAGTAAATATTGGGTCTGCAGTTGCAACCCTTTAAACACGTGTCTGACTCGTAGTGGGGATTCACTTGTCAGGCAGCAACTGAATCTGCCTTTTTAGGAAGCTGGAAATGTGCATAGATGCCATTTGTGGGACTTGGAGGGGAGAAGACCCCAAATGGTGTATATGCATGTCTGTGTCTTTAGCTCTTTAAGGCAGTTTGGAGAAATAAATCTCTATTTATTCCCAGTCTCTATTCTCACTGCTGTTTCTTTCAACATCACAATCAGCCTGTTTAAATTTGCTGAGGGTTTCCCCAGCGAGAAATGCCGTGGCTTCCCTCTCCATGGGAAGACAGGCACTCTGGGGACACCTTAGGTCTCTGTAGCCATCTACCCCCTTTCACCACCAGCCACTGAGAGGCCCTAAAGATGGGCAGCATCCACAACACTAAATGTCCAGTCCTTAGGGGATAATCTGGTCTAAGAAGCCAAGTTGCTCTCCCAGTATTTGCGTGGGCTTTGGGACCGTGTTCAGCTTCCATCTTCCAACTGGACGCTTTTCCAGTAACTCACCTAAGCGCTCTTAAATTGCAATGTGAGTCATTAAAAAAGTATGTTTTTAGAAGGCACAGTATGAATTTATTGGGTTTTGCCATGAAAAAAAAAGTGAAAGAGATTTTTCATTTTTCCTCTGCAGTAGTAAGCACCGAAACAAGTTCCCCCAGGCTTTTAATTGTCCAAGCTGTTTTAAAAACTCAAAACCCCAACAAAAGCTAAACAAAACAACAATGCCAGAAAAAAAAATGTTGAAGAGAATGAATTTCCTAACTTGAAAACTGAACACAGAAAATCTTATTACCCAAAGATCACAAAATTGGAAGTACACATAAAATAACACGTAGGAACATCCTACTATTCCTGTGGGAAGCCAAGGAGCCTGGTGCAACCCCAGCACGCCATGCGTGTGCAGTCTCCAAATGACTGAAATTTCCTCATTGAGCTGGAAAAGGCTTTACCCAAGGGGCCAGCAAATACTTTAAAAATAGAGAGAAGAATGCGGGATGCTGGAGAAATGAACATACTTGAATGGAAGAGCTGTGACTTTACAGCATGAGAGAAAATATTCTCCAAAATAACTCCCGATAAGACAAGAGGAAATGGCCTTAAGTAGTGCCAGGGAGGTTCAGCTTAGATATGAGGAAAAATTTCTACATGGAAAGATCGTGAAGCGTTGGAAGAGGCTGCCCAGGGAAGTGGTGGAGTCACCATCCCTGGCAGTGTTCAAGAAACGTGTAGATGAGGCACTGAGGGACATAGTTTAGCAGGCAGGGTGGTAATGGGTTTGTGGTTGGACTTGATGATCTTAAAGGTCTTTTCCAACAATAACGATTCTGTGAAAGCCTAGGTCATATATAAAAATGTGCAACTGTATTTTAAATTAGCGCATTGCAATGATCTTGTGTGACCTTCCTTTGGCTGCAGAAAGATCAAGTCAGCTCCATGCTACAGCAGGTCTCTCACCCGGCTCTGACAAGGTCTGCCCTGGAGCATGACAGCCACAGACTTTTCTTTAAAAGTCTAGAGGCCCATGATGTCCTGTTTAAAGACAAACACAATGCCTTAGGATGCTGTGTTTACTGGTATACAGGAGAGATTACCTTTAGAGGGCATGCCACCACATTAAATAATGAATGAGTTCAGCTACTATGAGGAAAACCTCCCAGTCTCAGACTGGTATTCACTCTGTTTAATAGATGCTGTGAGGATGATAGATGCTGGCAGAGAGGATAAGTGATTTACCAGGGGTTCAAAGCAAAAGATGTTCCAGTGCCAAGTAAAATTCCATACCCGCTTTCCACCCTATCTTTAGAAAGCCACTTTAAATAAAACTGCTTTTTCTTTAAAAGTGCCACGGGCAAGATTAACATCAAATATCATCAAAATGCCAAAGAATCAGTAAGAGGGTTTTGTTAAATAGCAAATGGTAAAAGGAAATGTACCTTTCTTTGCACAGCGGGCAAGAAAAGGCACCGATCAATAGGGGACTAATGAAAGTATCGAACAATTAAATTGCCTCTGGCATTACAGATGAGGACTGTAGTCTTTTGCATCTAAAACTCGATTTACAAGGTCAGAAGAGGACTGAGAAGAAACATAGGATCATGCTTAAGAGATTAGCAATTTTTTAACCAAGCAACGTCTCCCAACTAGAAAAAAAAAACTATGAAGATTCTTTGTTTTGAACTTCTTTTATCATTTCTTCTGCTGCAAGAAAAATCATTCCAAGAAAGGAAAGGAGTGAACAGATTTTCCTAGAACAAAGGCTTCCATCTCAGATTTTCATTTCAAAATAATAACTAGTGTCAAACAAACACCAAATCACAAAATTATAGATTTTTTTAAAAAAATTGCAAATTTTTATTTTGGTGTTTTATCTGCTATTTCACAGATGATACTAGGACTGGAAATTCTGTATTGTTGTGCTAAACTGTTCCCAAAGAATTTCCAATCCAAATAGATTCAGAAAGTCCTGGTAACTATAAGTAAAGCTTTGTTCTAATCCAACCACAGGGTTCAGGCACTTATTTAGTTGCTTATCTAATCACCCATTGTTAATTCTAAGCAGATTTTCCAGGATTAATAATTAGGTGCAGTTGTGATATCTGCAGCCTTGAGGCTGTTAAATTTGTTTTATGATTTTTGCTGTCTCAAATTTAAATATTAAGACCACACACCCTATGAACCAAAGTTCAAATACATTTACTCCTGCAAATGAGAAGTACTATATAGACTGTGTCTATATGAGCAGGAAAGTTTTTGTCCAGGCAGACCATTTTCTCTGTGGTTCGGTGTGGAAGCGTAATCCTAATGATACACTTTCAGGTAGGTTTCTATGGATGCAGAATAAATTCAAGTCAATAAAATTACACTGACATATACCAAAGATCTGCTCCAGCGCTGGGTTCTGCACTCTACAAGGAAAGCTTCAATTGGATTCTTGCATCTGTTACTCTTGTCACGTCCTTCAGAAACCTGATGAGCCCTTTGATCTTTCAAGGTTTCTTTTTGTACTGCCAACACAGCTGGCAGCATTGCCACCTTATTTAACAGGTTCAGGATCAAGGCATGGGATGAATACTGATTCTATTTGTGCAGTTAACAGAAGGGAAGGCTCTATAGCACTCCTTGAGAGGACCTAACATGAACTAAGTGGAACTCTGAAGACATAATCAATCTAATATTTGAAGTTCTTTATTTTTTTCTAACTTAGCAATATTATTATTGTAACTGTGTGTTAGAGATCAGCGCAACTAAGACATGAAGCTTTTACAGAAATGAAAATATTTCCTGCCTGAAAAGCGAGTTGGAAGTCCAGATGGTGCAGAATGGCTTGAGCATGATACGAAACTGAAAGCAACTTTCTGTTTTGAAAGCCAAGAATAAACTTTCATGTATGGAATGATACTAGCTATGAATATTCAATATGTTTCTTTTTGTTAAATTCTCTCTCTCATTCTCCCTCATTTCTTACCACTCAACTCGTGTAAGTCTAAATTCAGTCAAGGGGAAATGAATTTAGTCCAAAGCTATTGTAAATTCCTGGAGGATTGCCCATCTTCTCCCTCCAACAATAACAAGTTGTCTGAGTTTGGAGACTAATTTCACCTGCATGAGTCTTGGGGAAAGGATTACTGTGGAAGCTCATCCACTTTTACTGCCCCAAGGTGAGCATAGGCTCACCTTGTTTGTGAGCTCTTTTAGCCATCCTGATTGTCTGAAAGAAAAGTAATGTTTGCAACTCCATATATGGCCCAAGATCGTCTTGAATATTGTGGATTTATGAAGTAGTTTGTTGTGTTAGAGTTGTATATGTTTCTCATACAGCAAATTAACCAATCTATGCCACTTTGTTTACACATATATTGACAAAGGGTATAATCCAATTTTCACAGCATATTTTGACATGACGACCTCTAAAAGCTTCATAGTGGAAGTGCATTGCATAGTCAAATGAAGCTGCTGCCAACAGGTGATTGCTTTTCTTATTATCTTGTATTAACTTATTATAAGTACTTTAACAAATTCCCAAAATCTTGAGTCGAAGCAATTGCTGTAACTGAAACGTGTGCTCACCTGAAGGTGAATGAGGTGTTAATTCTACAGAACAGCATTGCCTCTCTGAAGTATTTCACAGCAATGTGCAAAAGATGAATGCAGTCCTGCTACCTGACCTTGGACAGTTTCTACTTGACTCAGTCTTAGAATGGCTTGAAATGACCAAACTGTCAACTGTTATCTGTGCCCTATTGCTTAAAATTACCTCAGATACTAGGAGCTGGAAAATGGTAAATGTGTCATTGATATTTAATACGACCCTTAGGGAAGTTTGAGAAGTACAGAGAGATAAATTTGGCTTATATACTGGGTAGATTAATGGAAACAATATTTTAAAATATAATTAGCACTTTTATAGGTAAACATGCTATATATAGGGAATGAATCAACATGGCTTTTAAACTAAAATGTGTTACAGTTATTTGAAGATGTCATCAAGCATACAATTGGGGAAGATCTAATCATCAAATTATTTGAAAAATGTCTTTCATTAAAAAAATCTTAAAGGAAGAATGCATTTAGGGAGATGAAATGAGTGGAATAAGAAGAAGCGGAAAACAGGAAACGGAATGGATCTAGTTGTAGAGCTCCATAAATTTTCACAAATGACTGTGAAAGAAGATGAAGAATTAGGAGAGAGTGTTTGTGATGATACTAAATTAAGCACAGTAGTCAAAGCTGAGACCAAGTAGCATTGCAAAAGCACTTCATGGGACTGAGCCAGTAGATAATGCAATAGTTGATGCAATTCAATACTGATAAATGCCAGGTAACACAATGAAGGAAAAGCAACCCTAATTACACAATCACAATAATGGTCACTAAATTAGCTATTACTACCCAGGAAAAAGATCTTGGAATCACTGTGTATATTTCTCTGAAAATTTCTAGTTTAGTACAAGCCAGGTATCAAAAAGCTAAACTGAAAGTTACGAATTACTAGGAAAGAAACAGGGAATATCATCATAAAATATCATTGTGCCACCCTGTTCAAGTTGGTGGTATGCCAGCAGTGTATTTAGTTCGGGTCACATCATCCCCAAAGACACTATACTAGAGCCAGAAAGGTTTAGCAAATGCCAGCAGAGGTGAAAATACAGAAATATGGTATAGTTCCTAGATGAGAAGAAACTACTTGAGAGACTGTAGAGGATAAATGTTCTGTAAAACATGACCCGGAAAGAGTAAAGTGGGAATGATTGTTTATGATTTCCCATAATACTAAAAAAGGATTGCTAAGTGAAATATCAGGCATTGATGACAAAGGAGTGCCCTTCCACTCCTATTTCACTCTTGAAAATGTTAATTCATTCAAGTAATGACACAAGCAACGTAGTCTTTGAAAATATCATGCTAACGTCAGAGCTTGCATGCACTCAAATGCATGTGGTAATTCAAACTTCTGACAGCACGTCTGGCTTGCTGCAATTCAAGCCAAAGTTATTTTGGTTCCATTTGCTTCATCCCATAGAGGTTTCCCGGGTGCCAAGGCAGACTCTTCTGGTTCTGAATGAAACTTGATCTTCTCAAGGAGCCATTTTTGTCTTTTGCCTTTTTTCTTCTAACAGCCCACTGCTGTAAAGGGTCTGTTTGAACCTGCTCCCGGATATATCCAAGGAGCAGAATCTTTCATACTGAGTAACTGTTGCTTCCCCAAAGAAAGCACTCTTCTTAAAAGGGTAAATAACTTGTAAAACTACTATTCAAAAGAGTGATTCCTAATGGAAATGTCCCAATCACCTCGTGCACAGAATTACTCCCTTGCTGGGAGTATCAGCATTCCTTGGAGCTCTTGGAAAAATATAGACTAAACATGATGTTGGAGCTGACCCAGTTTGGAATCTGTCATCATAACACCAGTCACACAATACGTACTCCATGTGGGCAGTGCCTTTTTCATCATGTGTTTGAGAACTCCTGTGGATGTAAGTAAAGATCTGTCTTTGCAGGTAAGAAAAGACAAAAGAAAAGGACAGAAGGGTGGAAAGTACCTGAGTTAAGTGGCTAAGGAAGCACAGCTATTCCATAATCTCATCTTCAGGTTGCCAGAAAAATAAAGCACAAAGGGAGGAATGTTGGTCACAGAAAATGAGAGCTGGGATGGAGGGCTCTGTCCATCCCACCAGTGCTCATCTCTAACACACCGAGAGGGGGGAGTGGGAAAGAGAAGAAAAGCAAAAAAGTTCTCAGTACAAGAAGCCCTCCTTATTGACATATACAGACACAATCCAACATAAAAGAGATAATAGCAAGTAGGTTGCTTGTATTAGCAACAAGCTTGACGTTGAACTAATTGGGAAGGGATAAAGGAGGAGGGCAGATAATTCTCTGCACCAGCTGTGAGAAGGATGCTGATGAAGTGTGAAAAACCCTTCAGGCTGCAGAAGAGAAAACCTCACATCTTTTCCTCTTCAGTAGGCTGTCCTGGATTTGCTGAGTCTATGATTATTTTGGCAGGTAATCTGATTGCAGTTTCCTGTACACAATCAAATGTACAGTACTGCATTTTTCCAAAACCCAGGGAAGAGCTCAAGGCTCTCACAGAGTGGCTGAATTGAAAGCTGAAAAAAAAATTATTATTTTAAAAGCCAGAAATAAAAAGCTCCATATTCCGTCATTCAGGAAGGCTACTTGTGACTTTTTCAAGAATTTAAGAAGAGCAAGACCAAAGGTTTAGAGAGTTAATAATCCTCTCTCCAACACAGGCAGATGCCCAGAAAGGAGTAAGGACAATAATATTTTCTTCTCCTAGTATTCTCCAGACCTCCAACTAGTTCTAGTGCTGGGGTTTTCTTGTCCTGGATATGCTTTCCATGTTAATCCTCTGTGGATTTCCCTTCCAGGTACTGACCCAGTCATCCCCTGAGCCATGTAGTTTCTCCATTCGCAAGACCCTGTGGCAATAGATGGTTTGTTAGCAGCAGCATGACAATCCCTTTTGGTTTGTTTTGAGCCCTATTCCTAGCATCTTCCTCTGATGCCCCTTAGTGCAATACCTTGGTCTTTGCACCACTCCCTGGCACTCTGAAGCACTAAGTTGTAATACGCACCTAACCTGTTTCCATGTATTTGAAAAGAGCCATAATTTAAAAGAACATGAAAAGGAGGAGAAAAGCAGAGGAACCTGAGTAATACTGACTCACCAGTTAGGAGATTTGGTACACTGAGAAGAATCAGGCTCTCCTGCTGGCTCCGGCAATGTTATTTCACGCCCAAAACTAAGTAGAAAGATGAAAGTGCCTCAGGCCTGAATTTCAAATGTAATTATTTTTCAGGTCACATTCTTTCTGACCTAATAGCACAGTAAGAGCATTTTTTTTTTTTAAGTATGTCATTATTTTCTGCAGCCACAATTCTATTTTATGTTAGGTTGTTTTGACTAATATAATGGATTTGATCCTTCAGTCTGGCTGGAATACATTTCTCTCTGAGATGGATGAAATTACTCAAATTGCTTACCTGTGAAAAGGAGTTCCTATTAATGGATCTGTATGTCCCTGATATACAGAACTGCACAACTACTCCTGGGCTCCAGCTATGGCCTCTGGGACTTCCGGATGATTAGGATGTGGATTATCCTGTCTGAAAAACAGAGCTATCTCTGAAAAACAGACCTTATTTCTGGGAACATCCTCCCTTCCTTGCAATAGCCAAACATTTCTAATTCAGCAGGGCACTAAAAGGAAAGAGTGTCTGTGGTGCTACAGCTCTCAGACTGACTCTTTATGTGCTTTGAGCAAAGCTTACAACATAATGCAAAGAACTGCTGGTGATATTAATGGTGGTACATGTTAGCAAAGCCAACCCCCCAGCATTTTGAAGTCACAGAGTCACAGGAGGGTTAAGATTGGAAGGGACCTCTAGAGATCATCCAGTCCAACCCCCTGCTCCAGCAGGGACACCCAGAGCACGGGGCACAGGGCGGCAGCCAGGCGGGTTGGGAAGATCTCCAGAGAAGGAGCCTGCACAGCCTCTCTGGGCAGCCTGTGCCAGGGCTCTGGCACCCTCACAGCAAAGAAGTTCTGCCTCACATGGAGATGGAACTGCCTGTGTTTCAAATTGTGCCCATTACCCCTTGTCCTATCACCGGCCACCACCGAGAAGAGTTTGGCCCCATCCTCTCTACATTCACCTCTCAGGTGCTTATACTTATTGATCAGATCTCCTCTCAGTCTTCTCTTCTGTAGGTTAAACAGGCCCAGCTCGCCTAGTTTTTCCTTATAAGATAAATGCTCCAGTCCCTTAATCATCTTTGTCGCTCTCCGTTGGATCCTCTCTAGAAGCTCCATGTCCCTCTTGTACTGGGGAGCCCAGAACTGCACCTTCACTTCTGTGGAAATTGGGACTATGCCAACTGATATGCAATTGATTACTGTTAAATAGAACTGGGTTTCTCCATAGTTCAGGAATTCACTTATGCCTTCAATTGTCTCTTCTTATTCTCTTCTTATACCTCCCCATTGCCCTTTAGAAATAATTTTTGCTTTTGGTAATCAGGCTGGTAATCAAAGCTTCAGTTCCAGATAGAAGCTCCTACTTAAAAAATCCCTGAAGAGTTGATTGCTGGAAGCTTGAGGGGAAAAAAAAAAAAGAAAAAAACACGCTCATCTCCCTCTATCTAAGCAGCCTCTGTTGGCTGTCATTACAAAGCCAACAAAATGGATGTTTGCTTTAACTGAGTATGTCCACATGAGTAAAATATAAGGAGAACATTTTTGTTTTGAAAAAATGTGGGTTTTTTTTCATGCAGACTTCAATTTTATATGTGTAATGCCTGTTAAGTGGGGAGATCCATTTCCTGTTCTAATTTGGCTCTGAAATGCTATAAGCAGAGAAACAATGAAAAATAGAGGGAAAAAAAAAATCCTTGAACAGACTGTCAAGATTCTTTAATGTTTTATTTTTTGTAGAAGTTGGACTGATTATTCATGCATAATTTCATGCATAATGACTTATGAACCCATAAAAAGCGATAATGTAACCAGTGTACTTAATTTGTAAATGTGTTCACAGGTGTACTTTTCCATTCTTTGGCTGGGTTAATCCCACAGATTCATAAGATGAGTTTCAAAAGCATTCACTGTTGGTCTAAGTCTGCTCTCATTTCTGTTAAGGGAAGTGTCCCATCCTGGGTACTTTTCTTCTGAAGTCAGTTAGGTGAATTGACCTCAGTCAGGAAGCAAGAGCATTTTCAATTTTTGCATATGACTCTAAAATAATGTAAAAAGAAAATGCATGTATGGCAAAACCCTTCTTCTCAAATAGGTACGTAATCTGGAGTGGACAACGGTAGCTGCAGCAGAAAGCAGATTATGTGAACCTGGACTCATCTGTGACCACACGTGAGGTTCAACAGCAGCCGGCAGGTGAGAGTCTTTGGCTTGTGCTGCATACACCCAGTACTGTCCTCATAAAACTGTCTGGGTAACAGCTAACCCATTGGCAGGCTTCTCCCTCTCTGGTTTAGGAAATGGTTTATTTGGAAAACTTCTTAGTTTATTTGTGCAGCTTCCAAGCTAAGTGTTGATAAGTTATGAAGCTTCTTTGGTATCGGGGGAAGTGCAGCTTAGTCACTGAAGAGCTTGTTCCAGACAGGGCCAGGTCTCTGCTTGGCTCACCTGTTTATTTTTAAACTGGTCTTCCACAAACCTGCAAGCATAAATAATACAGATCTTCAAGGATGAATTAGGTAAAACTGCTGAACGTGAGCATTTCCATTGCACCACGTAGTTCTCATCGGAGGAGATCAGTGGCTCACGGACCAAACAGGGAAGAAAAATCTAGATGCGATTCAGAAACTTAGGAGGGCAAATTTTGTGTAAATGTTGTGCCCTTCTCTCTATCTTTCCAATTAATTTGGGGCAAATCCTGCTTGTGTCATTGTGCCTGACCTTTTTGTGACCAGCTATGGTTAAAGGAAATTTCTCTTAGAAGTTGTCTAGCATGAGAAAAGGAAATGGGGTGAGAAAATTTTTGCCTTACATTTTGACTTAGCAAATTGCTAAGAGATTTCTTTGAACACTAATCATTAACAAAAGTTAGCTAATGTCCTTCCAAAACTTCCCGTTTTGAATTCTGGCAACGGCAGCTTGCGCCTGGGATATTAACAGGTAACATTAATCCACTCGTGCATAGGCTCATGTAGTCAGAGAGGGAAACGTCTGCTGGCATTGGGAGCAACTCCCGTTGTAACGGCGGATCCAGCTGCTCGCTGGTTGCCTCAAGGCTGTGTGTGTCATGTAGGGCAGGCGCCTCCCAACCAAGTCATGTGGGGGCTCCTTTCCACCCGGCGCGCTCCCTCTGCCCTGGCCTGCTCCGGGATCACCTGGACGCGGGGTCCGTCTGCGTGGCTGATTTCACTTGCTCTTCTGGGAGTGGAATAGCCCCGGCAGGACTCGGCTATCCTGCCTGACACAGGCCGCCTGCGGCCAACTTGCAGGCTCACCTGGCGCTCACGGGCCTTTCCCTCGGTCCCCCTGTGATCACAGTGCCCCTATTTAGCATTTAGGCCATTCTTCAATGCCTCTGCACACATTTTTGCACACATATTATCCTCTCAATTTCTGCTCCCTCTCAGAGCCTCCAGGCAGCCCATGCACTGGGAAGGGAAGGCCCTGCGCTGACACAGCCCCGCTGGGCAACGCTGACCCAGAGCACCGCGACAGTGAGACAGCAAGTCAACAGAGACAGAGACAACAAGCGGAAACCCTCAAGCGGAGGCTGGACAGATGAGAGAGGAGTCTTAGTAGATCAAGGGTCTGATAGGAAAAATACCAGTGTGGAAAGAGCAAAATGGAGAGTGGACAAAACTGGGGAGGATGGTCTGGCTAGAGGGGGCCAAGCTGGGCATCAGAGGGTCGTGTGGTCGAGGCATCTGCATTCCAGCGCTGGCAAAGGGGACGGCCAGCCCAGCTCCCTGCGGGATCCATTCCTGGGAACGGCGCGGAGCAAGCCTTCCCCTCAGCCTGCCTGGCCAGACAGGGCCTTTGGGGTGCTGAGCCTCATAATGCACGTCTTACTCGTCCGCCGAATCCCAGCCACCTCCTTTGTGTGTTAGGCAGTAAATACTCACTTGCTGCTCCTGAGATGTGCATGTCCTGCTCGCGGAGTGCCTTTGCTGCCAGCTAAAGCAGCCCAAACCAACTGATCTGAAAGAGAGGCCATAACAAAACCCTTTGAGTTGGGGCCTACTTGCCCAGCCTAGGTGCTGCTGTGCTGCCGGGGTAGGGTGGGCGCTACCCCGGGGCTCGCCGGAGCAGATTGCCCGTCTCCTCAAAGACAGGAGACACCCCACAGATGGGCTCCTGGTCTCTCCCCATGATCCTGCTAAGTTAGGGCAGCGACTAGAGCAAAGCTCATCTTCCCTTTGATCCCACGGCTTCCGGGCTCTGTGTTGCCCAGTCGGGCCTGCTACTGTAAATTATTGATTTATGTAAATTATTAATTCCGATCAAGGGTCCACAAATGCCAACACTAGTAAAAGAGCTGGGGGCTCAATAAATAATTACAAAGAAACATCTCCACACTTGCATAGATGAAAGTATTCTTTTAATTGGCTTAAGTTAAGATGATGGCAGCAAGACAAAATGAGACACATTGATCTGTGGCTTTTCCATGTGTATCTTTTGTGTGACTCATTAAATCCTTTGATGTCCAATAATGTGCTTAATCTATATTATTTTGAAAGTAATAAATCCTCATATACTGAAAATGAAAATGTCTAGTACTTAACCAATTAAGTTAATCTCAAGTGCCTTTAAAAGCTGCATAATCTTTTTTTTTTTTTCTTAATCTTTGACGTACAAATTAAGCACATGTTCTGTGAATCTCAGCCTCTTCCTGTAGTTCTAGAAAAAATATTATGGTAACTGCATAAAAAGATATAGAAGAATTCCTATGCAACAAAAAATGTCATGCCATTTATAATAAATCTATGAACAATTAATCTCTTTCTATATGTCTGCTGGATTTAATAGTAAAGACAGTTTCAGTTTTGTATTTCCTTGATTAACACATTAGACACCTTTTATGGTTTTAGCTTAGTGGGTATATATATTTTGGAGACCTGACCTGCCAAGTGCATTTAATCCAAAGGTGGAGTTATAAGTTACAGAGTTTACTCAAAAACTGACCTGTTCCTTTTTAAGCTTGCTCTTTTGAAACTTCTTCCTTATCTTTCCAGTGCAACTCATTCAGTGTTTTGGTTTAGCATTCCATAAGCGAGCATTAACATTCACGTGCAGCAATAGATCTTGTTTTAGAGCATAATGGTAACACTGCTTTTATTTTTTTTCTAATTATCATATTTTCTTGGTGATTCTGCCTGGTTTTGCAGTGGGTCAGTTCTGGTAATTAATATAAATAAGTTTGCTGACATTCCCTATAGGCAGGATACACATTTCGTTTTCTTTTACTCATGATTTTTATTTCTGTTTCATGTATTTTAAAAGCATAAAGTAGCAGCTTGATCTTACAAGTTACTGCAGTCAGCCATTTTTAGCCATTCAGGCACAGATTTGTTTGCTCTTGGAGCAGGGAGACTTGTTTCCCATTTCATTCTGCATTGCTGCCCTGCTGGCTGCAAATGCCTCTATGCTGGAGTTACAGGATAATTTACAGTTAATTCCTGTAGCTTTCTGTGCTCACTGAAGGAGGGCACTACTTGGTCCACTTTGACTCTAGGCATAGAAGTTCAGTGGACCTACAAAAGATGCAATTTAGTTGTAAAAGGCATTTTTGAATATACGTTCTTCTTCTTGGCTTCTCCCAGCTCCTCAGCAGATCATCTTCTTGAGTCTGCAGATTCAGTTGCAGATCACTTGCTCCTCACTTAACCTTCGCTCTGCAATATTTCTTGTAGTGTTTTATTTCCGTGCTCTGCCAGGGCAATATTTCACAGCAACGCCGTCATTCAGCCTTTCGTCTCCAATGTGTTCGACTGCAAAATGTGACTGGAAAATGTGACATTTGCCCATGGAGTAGCAGCTGAGTGGCAATCACAGGTGTTCACATAGGGCTAGCCGGATGCACAGAACACTGCCTCTTTTATTCACTTATTCTCCTAAACATTTTGACTTATTAAATCTGCCTTTATCGGCTGCTACACTCTCAAGTTTACCAGTAGCTGCTGTTGTTTCTTCTTTGCTTTGCTTTCATGTTATATTTTGGTTATCTGAGATATGACTGGAGTTTAGTTACATTAGTTTCTGTTCTCTTCAGAGCATTTTAGTTTCTGAAGTCGTCTGTACAGCTGGGGAAAAAAAAGAAAAAAAAAAAAGAAGGAAAAAAAGGATTCTGAAACTGCAACCATTTCCCTGACATTAATTCAATTCTAATTTTGTTCACCAAACAGGACTCCTAGAGTCAATCCTAACCCCTAAACAGATCTCTCCTTTTTTATCTGGAAGGAGAACTTTTATTTCAAACGGGCTTTTGCTGAAATCTTCCTGTGTCATTTCTTAATCAATTCCTTTGATTTTAACTGCAGCTTTGCTGCAGTTCTCCATTTCTGGTTGGCTTAATCTTTAATTGCCAAGAGCAAAAGGGGACTTCATTTTCCAGCAATGAGGACAGGCCCCTGGAATAAACAGTTCCATGCCCGAGACTGCATTTTGCATCCAAGAGGAACTATATAAAGCTCATGAACAGCAGTCGGAGCACAGACCAGAACCCAGGAATCTTACTGTGCCATCAGTCACAGCAGTCATATTCCAGACACTCGCTGTAAAAGCATTTGCCCATCAGTGCTGGAGCAGCCCTTTCGCTCCGCCAGGAATGGCAGGAATATCACTTCTTGTTTTCCTATGAACTGTTCTAATTATTGCTCTGCTCTGATTGTGCTGTATTTCTCAGCCAGGCGTCTCTTGGGATTGATTTTCATTCAGTACAAATGTTCTCATTATAAAGACTCACCATGAGGAGAATATAAATGAGAAGACAGTAGGAACTTGGTTATACAGAAGTTGTATTGAGCAAAGAGCGGAGTGAAACACATGTCAGCATTAATGTGCTCCCTTTTCCTGGGTTTAGACAGTTCCCTTTCCATACAAATGGTGTGACTTCTTGCCTCTGAAACCATGCCAGTTTTGCTTAGCTGAAATAAAAATTGCAATTCATTTCTATACAGCGTTAATGCATGGCACTAACTGGTCCTTGGAAGGCAGAGGCAACCTCCATCGACCTCAGTGATTCTGCTTTACCTTCATGTGAAACCTTACGGAAGAGCTGAAATTCTAAAAGGTGCTCATAAATTACTACAAATTAAATCACTACAGGGCCTTGGCTCAGAACAGTTTTCACAAGGCTTGTCTATCAATCGTGTAGCTTAACCACTTACCAGGTTTGGTCAAGGAGGATGTGCCCATCAGGAACTGTATTTGCCGAGAGGTTTAGAGCAGCCCTAGTGACCGATGATCAGACTGTGGTTGCCTGTAGCTCTCGACTTCAGCAAGAAGCCACGCAGCCTTCCTGGGGTCTCTTACACCACGGAGTGAGACCGGAGGCTTCTCGGAAAGGCGGCTGTCTCCTCTGGGAAGCCAGTGACAACTTTCCCCCTCCTCTGAAAGGCCTCGCTAGAGAGAAACTGCTCCGAGCTATGCTCGCAGTTCAGATGCATCTTTTCCAAGACCATTACTGAAGGTTGAACAGAGACGGAGGGAGTTCACATATAAAAGATTGCTCTGAAAAACCCGGTGCAAAATAAAACCTCCTGCTAGAAAGAAAAAGAAACAAGCCTCAGGTGCCTGGCTATCAGTCTCCACTGGAATCATCAGAATTCAGACTCATTAGGAACTGGCTTGCAAATAGCACGTTTCATTGCCTGCAACTTACCTGCAATGAAAGTTTTGCAATTTACACTTAATTTCATTAAAAATCTCCACAAAGTAATTGAATTTAACAAGTGAACACGTATTCTAAACTTCAACTTGCAAGTGCTGCTAAATGCAATGACTTTGCTATTTGTCACCTGCTTTCCCTGCTTGTTGATCACATAAATCAGGAAGCAGCTGAAGACATGTCTCCAGACCTCAATAAATTTGGAATTCCAACAAGAATATATGTCCAGACTGACATAAAAATCAAATGGTATCATTCCTGTCACCTGAATGAAGCATGGCTGACAGTCTTTGATCCATGGTGGAGATTCACTGGGCCTTTAGGATAAAAGGATACCCAGAAAGCATGCGCAGTTATAATCAAAAACTGCTATATACAGAATATTCACTCTCTTGAAGTCTATCCTTCAACCTTGACATTTGATGGTATTTTACTGCTCAAGGCATCATATTTATTTCAGCAGAATCATTTGCCAATTTAGGGTATTACCCAGTGTGGTTATCAATATCTGGATATGTGGATACACAGTATCCGTATTTGACCCTAAATTCCGATTCCTGTTTAGATTTGTATCGCCTACAGCCAACATGGAAATATTGTTTGGTTTTCTTTTCACCAAGAGCTCGATGCACATCCATGTACTGTGTTGCTATCTAGTTGCCAGACTGAGTGAAATTACTCCACGTTCTCCTATGCTAAAAATCATCTAAGTCTGAAAGAGTCTCTCTTCCTGCATCAGACTGTGGTCACCTGGAGCCTACACCTACAACAGAGAATTAGTTTCTTTACTGGTCTGGACTTGCCAGGATTTAGAGACATCTCTGGTTATTCTATCAACTTCTGAGCAGCTCTTGATGGCAATCTCAACATAGCAGGCAGTGTATGGCAAGGGCTGTGTAGAGGTGGCTTGTGCAGCTTTGGGGACCTGCACTCAAATCGAGTGTAGATTTCAGAGAGGTTCTCAGATCACAGATAGGTCACAGCCAAATCCAGAAATCAAGGCTGTGAATGGCATTTTGAAAGAAGCTGAATGATTTAGAGACAGAAGTCTTATTGATTTTCATGGGTGAAAATATCCAAAAATCAAGGGTGGGATGCGGTCCCCAGGGTGTTCTCCAGCCTGCAGTTCGTGATGCCCATGAACTGCCTCCTGCATGGTTTCTGCCTTTTTTTGTCAGGCCCAGGGGGTTGTCAGATACCCTAGGGCATCTCAAATGATGCTGGACGCCTGTGTTCAGAGAACCCAGTCTCTCCCCATGTGTCTGGGCAGCTGGATGCTCTTCAGCCAGAAGAACTGTGAGTGCGCAGAGTCTGATCGTGTCACCTATTGGAAGTGCCCGCTCATACATTCAGTGATTCATTTCTATGGCTTTACTTAAAACTTGTGCATTATGGCTGCTATGAGCCAGATAGTGAAAAAAGGCACTTATTGAGGATAATGACTTGTATGGAAGAAAGGGAAACGACAACCTGAGATTCACAAATAATACAGGAACTCATTTTCCTATTTTTATACCACATTGTCTGGTTTTGTATTGTCATCTGTAAATCGGATTTAAATTACTTAATATCATGATAGTTACCTCTGAATGAATAAATACTGAGTAATGTTTGATATGACAAGGAAACTTACTTTTTATAAGGACACAATAATTTCAGCTTCTCTCCAAGGCAGAAGCCTTGGACCATCCTAAGGAATAAGTGAACACACTGGGTGCAGAGAGTGGAACACTTAGGAATTTACAGATCAGTTTGTGAAAGTTTGGATTTCTATCTCTAGCAATGATGGAAAATTCAGACAAATATTTTTCTTCTACACAAATTTCTAAAAATGCAACAAAATAGAGTCAAACTCAATTTAAACACTGAAGGGTGGTTAGGGACCCTAGTAAGTTGTACCAGTAACTTTTTTTTTTTTCTCTAAACTCTTACAACCCAGAGAATAAATTACTTATCTCTAAAGAGTTTCAAACTGTGGTCATGTAAAATTTTTACTTGCAGAACCTTTCAATTAAGTTAACACTGAACAAGGAAAGAATGTGCCAATTGGTACCTTCCTTAAAACAATACTGACTTTGGGCTAGCTTATCTCCGTGAATTCATTTATCTGATTTCTGTACCCAAGTTCTAGATTAGTATTTTGGCACAAAACCCGCAGTCAATTTAATGGAGTGATTTATACAAGCACTGTCCTGGTCAATTTTGTTATTTCCAAAGTATTTCATTTTATTAAAATCCATTTGGAGAGGGGTGAAAACATACAAACAGTGCAAAGACAAAAATCTTTATTAGGAACATGGACTTGAAAATGAATGAAATGCATTTCAGATTATACTGTTATATATCAAATTGCGAAAAAATTGTAAGCAGGAAGCATGAGATAAATGACCATCTCTTGAGACCAATGAAGAATATGCACAAAGCTTTTCTAAGAGCATAAATCTGATACCAATCACAACATATAAGATACAGCTTTTTACAGTCAGGCAAGTTTTAAACCAATGTGGACACTGCAAGTGGACAAGTACCGGCCTGCGCTGCCCAGTACTTGTTGTTGTCCTGGTGGGTTGCGCATCCAAAGCGTCACTGGCTCCTCAGGGGTGGGGGGGACCAGTTAATGCAAGCTGAGGCCCCACCGCAGGCAGCAGAAGGTAGAGAGAGAGGAAACATCCAAAGCAGAAGACAAAACCCACCGCTCCTCTACAAAAATTAAAAGGCAAACATCATCCTAAGGAATATTACTTTCAAGAGAAGTCTTGAGGACAGCATCCCGACTCCTTTAAAACAAGTAAGAGTTTTGCCACTGAGATGAGTGGAGCCAGAATTTCATTTGAAAATTTAAACATTCTTGATTTAATGTAAACAAAAACTTCACATCAGCATCTATACAAGTATTCAAGTGTTTAAAAACAAAAATAAAAAATAAGACAGTGCTAACCCAAAATGCCAGTACATATACAAAAGGCAGATAATTAAAAGAGCTTTTTTTTTTTTCAAATATACACTTCAAAGTATTTAAAAGTATTCATTACTTAAATATTTGTTTGTCATTGCTACAGAAATAACCTGTGAGAAAAATCTCAAAAATTATTTGCAATGATAGAGGAAGGGCACAGTGTTTGCTCAGATTTGAAACCAGTATTTTTCCATTTTGGAACATGACATACACCTGCACATTTCGAAGCTGTGCTGAGCAGTGGCTTTAGATCATCATTATGAAATATACTCCTTATGTGCAGGTATTTCAGTATATTTCAGTATCTCATTAACCATTTACATGCATTTATATTTTCCGCAAATAAGAAACAGAGGAAAGAAAATCTTTCTTGTCTTTAAGCAACCTGCTGACATTTTACACGATGGCAATTTACAATCAAGCATTTGGGGATCCAGAGTCAACGCAACCTTCCCCTTTACTGGTATAGCTGTGCCTCTCTTCAAATAGTTCTCTGCCAAGTTTCTTGCGGACCTCAGGACTGGACAACAGCTTCTTTATCTGATCCAGTTTGGATAACAGGGCCTGTGTTTCTCTGTGCAAAGCTTCCTTTACTAAGTCTGCATCATGAGTCCTTCCTGGAGGAAAAGAACAATATAATACATTTTGTAACAACTAATGCCATTTAGAATCATCAGTGTACGGATATAAAGGAACATACCTGTTTTGGACACCATTAATTGCTAAGAATTTTGCCCACATTTGTTATGTATAAAAAGGTCATATTTTGTCAAAAAATATAATTTATTTGAACAAGTGTTACCAAAAAGTAAAGAACAGTCCAGTGTCACACGTGAGAGGAACTCCTGCTATGTTACATGCAGTGTAATAGTATCTGCGCTGCGTATCTGTAGCGGCCGTTTTTAGCCCAGGCGCGAGTGCTGCCGCGGCCGCGCCAGCGCCGGGCGGGAGGGCAGGCGCGGAGCGCCCGGCGCCCCTGCCCGAGCGGAGCCTCCCCATGGCTCGGGAGCGAGAGCCCGGCTCCGTGTCGCCCTCCCGTCTCTTCCCGCCGTCCGTCTCTCCCAGTCATCGGATTCTCAGCAAGGCAAGCGCGTCAGTGGAGCTGGTCGGCAGTGCCCTTGGGTCGAGAACAAACTTTTGATACGGGACGCGCAAAGCGAAGGCCTGTCGGCCAGTGCCGCACAGCAAGGTGCAGCAGGCAGCTGGGACGTGTTCCTGTGCTTATTCTCGGTGGGCTATCTGCTCCTGGGCTTGGTCACAGCGCTCACTTGCTGCTGCCGTGCTCATTTTCATGCTTGCTGCCACTAGCTGCTTCTTCAGTTTTCCCAGGGCTCCCATCCGCCTGTTTGTTTTTGTTCTGAGTTTCTTCCAGATACTGCTGCACGGCCTTGAGCACCGCATTCTCCACCAGCCTTTTGCTGAGGCTCAGCAGCTCCGCGTCGTCCGGCTCTGCCGCCTGCTTTTCACCTAGGTGTCACAACAGACAAGACAGGGGGTCATTGCCGCGGGGGGACGGCAGCCGGAGGCGCATCCCAAGCCTCGGCAGCCGGCTGGGAAGCGCTTAGCTGGCTTCAAGTCTGCCTTCTCCTCACTGCGAGAAATTATCTCCCCCTTCGCGAGCTCTGAGCCAAAAGCGATTCGTGAAGACGCGCATGCAGCGTGTCGGACTGAACGCATTTCATTCCTCATCTTTATGATAACACTTTAATAAGCCACTGGCCAGCGTGAGCACCCTGTTTGACAGAGTGTGTGAATTTCATTTCTTCTGGTGAGCAATAATTTGTGCCATCTAGGCAATGATGAAAAACACAACACATAATGAACCTGAATTTTAATAATGTTCTTAAATCTAGCTGCTCTTACGATTTTGTTCAATAAACCTATAATCTGCTACCTATTCATTGCTTATAATGCAAGAACTTCTCACAAGAAAAGAATGGCTAACAAAACAAATCCATCTAAGAGCAGATTAGAAATTCTTTATCAATACATTAAATTTAGAAATCATGTACTCCCTCAGTCTTCTGACTTAATGCTCTGACATGGAAGGACTGCAAGTGCCTACAGTATTTATAGGTACCTGATGATAAAGGCAAGAAGCTGGCATTTTGTTGCTTTGTTCATAATTCACAGTTATACATGGATATACTGCATATGTACAGAGTTACACAAAATCACAGAATGGTTGAGGTTGGCAGGGACCTCTAGAGATCATCCAGTCCAGCCCCCCTGCTCCAGCAGGGACACCCAGAGCACGGGGCACAGGGCGGCAGCCAGGCGGGTTGGGAAGATCTCCAGAGAAGGAGCCTGCACAGCCTCTCTGGGCAGCCTGTGCCAGGGCTCTGGCACCCTCACAGCAAAGAAGTTCTGCCTCACATGGAGATGGAACTGCCTGTGTTTCAAATTGTGCCCATTACCCCTTGTCCTGTCACTGGCCACCACCGAGAAGAGTTTGGCCCCAGCCTCTCTACATTCTCCCCGCTCAGGTATTTGTACATCTTCATAAGACCCCCTCTCATATTTCTGTAGGCTAAACAGGCCCAGCTTGCCTAGTCTTTCCTCATACGATAGCGGCTCCAGTCCCTTAATCATCTTCGTGGCTCTCTGCTGGATCCTCTCTAGAAGTTCTACGTCCCTAACTGCCATAAATAATGAGTCAAAATAAAATACATCTAAATACATCATTAAATGTATTTAGAAATCATACTTTCCCATGAATCAGTGTCCTAATAAATTATACAGTCTGCAATAGCATCTTCCTTTTATGAAGAATATGAGCCAGGAAAAACCTATTTTGTTGTCTGCATGACTTTATGTGCAGCTCAGCTTTTAGCCTCTGATGTCCACTGGACATATAATTTGCTCTTGAAGCTTTGCAATCTTTTGCGCTTGGCAAATAACTGTTTCCCTCCCTATATATTTAAAGGTCATACTTTTAATGTCCCTTTCTGGAGTTAGCATTCTGTAACAAGTAGCAAGACTCCGCTTAGTCACACACATCTGGTGAAACAGATACTATTGTGTGAATGTTCCTAGCACTAAGCTCTGCACCGCTCAATTATCTACATTTGTTCTTTTTCATATATGCAAATTTATTCATTTGCAGCACATAGATCATAGTTCCAAAAGAACGGTATTAATCTTCCTGGTGGATTGTACAACCTGTGAAGCAATTTCACTGATAAAACATAATTCGTATGTTCAACCCAGAGCGGGAGAAGGAGAGGATGAGGAAGAGTAGAGCAGGTAAGAGCATCCTGTTCTCGACCAGCAAGATAGACCAAACTCTTCCAGTCCTAGTCCACTGCAGTCCTGTTACTGTGGGATAGACGGAACAGTACTCTTCACTAAAGACTTTATCAGAGTATACCTGGTAAAGTGTTGCATTATATTCCAGAAAAAAAATGGAAAAAGATTCTGAAGAAATACATTTTTGGGAATAGTTTTGGTTAAGGTAAAATTAAAAAAAATATATATATCAAAAACAGGTCTAGCATTGTCAAGAAGGAACACTGTAGATTCTTATGAGTCAGGAGAGATGTAAACACTATTCCCAAAGTGACTCAACCAGCTACGGACTTTCTTGCGCACTGCTTACCATGTTTCTCTGCTACCTGCAAATCCTGTGTTTTAAGTCTATCCTTTGACTTCTTCAGAGAAGGGACTTAGTTCAGGCTCTTATCTCTTAGGAGGCTTCAGATGTGTAAGTGTGTCTTCTCACAGCTTTTACGAGTTGATTCCATATCCCTCTGTGAATGTAACCCTTTGATTCCATTTTTTTTCTTTGCTTTTATTAAAGACACTCACAATTGAAATAAATGTCTTGGTTGCCCCATTCTATTTATTCAACGGAAGAAAAACTCAAACCTCCTGATGTTTCCCAGTTGAAGAGGTTCTTGTTTTTCAGAACTGCCAGTGAACTAAACAACTTGCTATTCACACAGCTCTAATGACGTGGACATGCAACTCTGAATAAAATCAGTGGGGTATAAGGCACTCGGCAATGCTGATGCTTGACCCTTTCGTAATTAATATGCAGAATATGACTAATCAGTCACAGAGGCCTCCAGATAGCACAAAAATGTAGTGATTATACTTATTCAGAATGTCATTTCGCTTGTAGTACATTGTGTATTACTCTTACATTGTCAGAAAAGACAAAGCTCTTCTCACACAAGTATCTTCTACATTCTTATAAAACATCAAGTCATTTGTGCAAATACATATAAAATCTGTGCACCTATTATTGCATTTGAAAACTTCATATTACATAGACAGTTTGCTGAGTAAGTAATTTCCCAGGCAGGAAGAAGATCTGACTACTTAAAATTAAGAATGAAGTGCAATTTATATAGCTACAAAAGAAACAACTTTATATATACATACATATACATATATATACATACATATATATATATATATACACACATATATATATATATATATAGTGAGATCTTCGTGGCTCACCAACATCCTGAAGCCTGTAGTACCTCAAATGTGAGTTTTGCTGTATCACTGGGAAGACTTACATTGGTTCAGCATGTGAGTGTGCAAAGAGTAGATCCCTGGATCTCTGTATGAAGAGCACCACTGGATTTATCTGCCCAGCCACCTTGGTGGACTGGCTGTGTGACTCACTCGTGCCCTGTTTATGTTCTTAGATTCCCTGCATAGCGCTCCTGTGAGTGTCTGCGCAATGCTCAAGAGGCAAAGCAGCTGAACGTTACTCCAGTATGATTCCTACTCACGACTGCTGAAATAGGCCAGGTAATAACAACAGATATTGATCGTCAATACTTACTAACATATTCAACATAGATAAGTCCTGTTTGTATCTCTCTTCCCATTCTGTACCTGCTGCTTGCCTGCTTCTTAGATGTATCATTCCTTTGTATCAGTGAACACTTCTTTGTGCAGGCTGTCCTATGTTACAGGAATAATCAGAATACCACTAAAAAGTCATAGTACATAGAGATGCTTCAGATTGAAAAAAGAGGTTTCAAAATTCAGAACTGCTCTGTAAACTCTGTTCTGAGAAAGGGAGCAGCTCGTCATGACACCATGTACACTGTATCTGCAGCTATAGTACGCCTGTTAGTACGGATTGTGTCGATACTTTATTTTTGTGTCTGGGAATAAAAAACTCCCACTGCTTTATTCTGAGCCATATGCAGGAGAAAAAAAGAAAAAAATCTTTCATTTTTCTTATCCCAGAATTCTACAATTTTCAAAAGATGAAAACAAATTCATGCTATGTGAATAGATCTCAGTGCATTCATGTTAAGCAGTATTATTTATGGGAACTGAAGCATACTTCAGTAGTACGTAGTCCTGAAATGCCCCTTTTTTTTTTTTTTTTTTTTTTTTTGACAAAAGGGAACTATCCAATGCAGACAATCATTCAAAGGGGGATTTGTAATCTTCCAGCATGCTGCTGTTAGTTACGGTCGTGAATCAGCTCCCTGAACCCCGGGCCAAGTTTGCATTCAGACTCACTGTTGTATCTCTCTGGGATGGGTTTACATAATTCAGTCCCTGACATTTTACAAGTAAGACTGAGCTGGATTTTGAAATACTGCGCTGGAAACTTGGCGATCCTGGTAGAGCTGCCTCCTGCTGCTGGTACCATGGTTGTTTCTTTAGAATTCGAGTGGACATCTCAGATTTGGAAAGGGGAAGAACTGTTACTTGGATGTCTCTCCTGTTTATGTTACCAGCCTGTTTCTGTGGGTGATTTAATCGAAAGCACTAACAGCTGATACCTTCTGGAAGGAAAGGCAAGTTTTATAACCCTTCTGCAGTCCTCATCTCATGGCCTCACGATACCAGGTATTGGTTTTGCTCCAACAACCTTACCAAACAACAAAATGATACCAACGCGGGGCAAATTATAGAGGAGACTCTTGGTATTAAAACAGGTGAATTGGAGCAGCTGGAAAATCTGTTCTGAAAGCAGAGGTTACAGCCAGTCCTCTAGGGAGTGCTGCGGTAAGAGGCAAGACTCTGTCTCCACTTTAGTTCATCAGTGTCTTGGCACTGTTTTTACAAAATCTGGAAACAAAAACCCACAAGGGGCTCGGGCAATCTTTTAAAATCTTATCCTTATCCAACTCCTTCTCAATGCTAGAAACTTGTGTTTTTTTTTCTAGTCTCCTGTTGATGCCAAGATACTGAGCCATGCTGTGTCTCCTGCTGACACCAAGATATTGCGCCAAAGTCACTGTTGTGTGAACATGACACCATATATTTCTCCCCAAGGCTCAACCTCTGTGCGTGAGGAGTCCACTCTTGGAGACATAATAATCCCTCACTATAAGGCAAGGATTGTTACTGCCTCTGTCCAGCGGCAACTATCAATAACTGCTGCATAAAGTGGAGTTGAACCGTAAAGGCAAAATAAAGAACAAGGAAAGGCCAAACAAATGCCACACAATTTCAGTCGTGTGAATTTGTACAATTTGTGAGTCCAGTGGTTCACTTCATTTTAATGTGGTTCACTATCTCTATGTGATCAGGAAGGGCTTTACTCAGGGCTTTCATATAGATTTGGTAGTTCATATATATACTGCCAGAAGTGTAACATTATAGAGATAGCATCCCCTCTTGCTCTGCAAGAACAGTGAGTCCATAACAAACTAATTACAAGCTGCAATCAGCCACCAGCTTGCACGCTTCCCACCCTTGCAACAGGCTGGGAAAAAGCCAGAATGGTCAACATGAGGGTTCCAAGTAAGGAACACTCTACACAAATAAAAGCATGTATCCAAATCTAATCAACATAATAAACACAGACAGGAAGATCACAGCTCTAAACATTTCCTTGGTAATTAGGGGGGACTTCCATGAAAGGGCTCCTAAGTGGTCACTTCAAGGACTGGCACAAATAAAGTACTTAGTGGAGAAGTGAAAATACAATCTTATGATGATACTGTGGTAAAGGCATGTGAAGTGCTGGGTGCTCACACCCTGTGCTAAGCAGAGCGGGGAACAAAAAGTTTAATCATCCTCTGGAAGTTGTAAAGCCTTAACTGATTTGTTCTGTCCACACAGCACTGCCTAACAGGGCAGAATCCTTACCCTTATCTGAAAACCTGTGCTTTTAGTTTGCTGAATTTATTCATTTATTTGCTTGTTTTGCTCCATCATGGACCAAAACCAACAAAACCACAAATTTCTAGTGAACAGGAAACTCACCCTGTCCGGTGACCCTGATGTTGTTGCCAGTCTTGGTGCTGACGACAAGAAAAGCTGCATGTTCCCTCTGAGTTGAAGGCCTAGCAAACTAGGCAAAACTTTGACAAACCTAAGGCATTCCGGCCAAAACGAAACTCCATGAACTAAGATTTTCTGACAGCCTCTGCCTCTGGACAGTAAGCGGACAAGTGTAGTGTGTGCTCGGCTAAAGCTACTCTTGCTCTGGGAGCACCGAAGGCTGCAAAGCCACAGCCAGGAGCCTTCCGGAGAAAACAAAAAGATAACTAAGACACTGTCTCTTGGCACACTCTGTTAAATACCTTGTTTTTATTTTTCTATTAAGAGATACAGAAAAAATTGCTTACACTCCTAATGCAGATTGAAATGTTTATACTTAATTAAGTTATAAGAAATCTACTGTAATAGGAAATGATAACATAGTGGCTGAAAGAAGGAAGGCAGCTTTAAAAAGCTGTGATTTCTGCTTGATTTTCTCACAGATACTCGGGCAGAGAAAGTCACCGAAGAGGGTTTCCATAACCACAGGAGCATACACTGTGTACGCTGCCAATGGCAAAACTAAAGCATCCAGACAGATTTTAATAGTAAACATCCAAAGAGCCTCCAGAAATCACACTGAGAAGGTAACCCACAAGGGTGATGCGCTGTTGCTCCCCAACGGCCTCGGGGGGAAATGACCACAGACAGAACTGGATGGTCTTGAACAGAGAAAACCGCTAAGACACCAAGCTGAGTGTGACACCAATCTACACCATAAAGTAGATTAAAAACAAAACATATCTTTTTTGTTTAGGATGGGTTTTAACAAGTACTAATAAAATCCCTTAAACTGCTCCAGCATTGCTCAGCACCAGGTGGCTTCACCTGAGCTCAGCAGACTCTTTAGTATGGGCTCGTGCTACCAACTAATCCTTCACAGAGTGCACATCTTTCCTCAGGGCAGACAGTTTTGAATATATTTGTAAATTATGGAGAGAAAAGTCAAATTTTAATCAACCAGCATTTGTACATAATTATTTCAGTTAGAGTAAAATGAGTTGTGGAACACAGCTGCATAGTGCCTGAACTGTAAAAGAAAGATGGATCTTCTCCAAAAACACATATATATATATATTTATTTGTAGACCTAAGTCTAATTATTGTTCAAGAGGATATCCAACAGTGGCCATAAAATACTGTAATAAGATGAACATTTTATGGAAAAATGCCATTTGTAAAGTGTTTTGCAAAGTGTCTCTCTGATCAAACTTAACTGGGCCCTGAATATCATACGGAACACAAACACTATCATTCAGCTCAACAGAGCACAGGATGAACAGGATGAACAAAAAACAAAACTACAATGTCATACTAAACCTAATATAATCTAGTCCGGCACTGAAAATAAACTCTAAAACGCACTTTTTTCTTTTTTCTTCCTATTTTCTGTACGAGTAGTTGATGAACTTGGTTCATCCTTAGTTGATGAACAAGCACTTAATAATCAAAATTAACATTATTCTTCAGTCTGCTTCACTGTTAGGAATCATGAATCACTGATTCCCGATTATTTGTTTTAAGCAGTGGGCCTTACTGTTCACATCCTTCCCTTGCTAAAAAATCAGATACTTGCAGTATTTGCTTTGTAAAGCAACACAGAACTCCATAAAAGCATGTTCTCTACCTAACACAACACTCTGCTCGTAAAAATAATTCCCTGCGGCTCCTATAAAGCATCTCTCTCTCATCCCTCATACTGCTACTTCATCAAATTTAGTGTGTCAAAGCTTATTCTTGTATCACTTTAATGAAATCAATCCATAAAAATACACTTGATTGCTATGTCTAAAACTGAACTGAATCTCACAGCTTTTACTGACCTACTTTCTGTAGCGTAAGAGCTCGCTCAGCCATACCTTGAAACACACGGGTCTGTTCTCTTTTTACTCTTTTTTGCATTCTTCATTCACAAAATTTATCTCTGCCTTCACAGCATTTCCACATCTATTCCTTCCTCCCCATCGGCCTTACACATCTAGTAGCGTATAGACCTTCAGACCACCCAAACGAGCTACTCGCATACTGCAAACCTGGAACCGCATTTCCAGCGGGGTTGAGTCTCATTAACATCAGTGGAGAACTGCTCATTTACACCAGCTGTTCTTCTGGTTCTTTATTCCTGCTAGGCTAAACAGTTCTGATCTGGAGTTTCATCTTTGCCTCTTCATCTCTTCATCATTTTGAGTAATATTTTTCTTAATCTTCCTCCAACTCAGAATAAAGGAATAAACACTTTTTATTCAGGCCAAAGATAATGTTTGCATTTCTCCTCACTCCATTCAGAACCAGCCTTGAAATGAAAAGCACATGTTTTTTTTTTTTACCACTCTATCTGAACAGCAATGCATTTGATCCCATAGTTCCCTCTGCCTTCATGTTTTTCACATCGAAACGTTCCCGTTTTGGGCTACAAGGGTCAAGAAAAGTTCAGTAGGATGGGGAGAAGGGAGGTGATGGACAGGGACTCCCCTGAGGTGCCAACTACATCCCTCACTGCTCTGAGATGGGCAAACACACACTATATTTGCATGGCACAGCACAATGTGGTTTTAACTCCAAAAGAGCAGGAATTTCCCGATACCAGAAGGCTACGCAGTGCTGCTGAGCAGGGCACTAGGAGCACTGACCTACAGCATTTGCTAGGTAGCTTCTCCTCCTTGCTGGCATGCAGCACCACATCAATCCAGTCATCCCACCCCAATGCGGCAGCACCCGGATACTTGGGCACTTCTTACTCCACAATGCATTTTTATCCAAAGGCCAATGCTTCTCATCTCCTCACTTTATTCCTTCTATGCAGGTTATGCCTAAAAACAGGACTGAAGTAACAAAACTGATCTTTGAAATCGGACAGATAAGCCTGTAGGATTATTATTTGCTGACACTGAAGCAGCCTTACAGGCAATTCCTCAACTCTCAGGCCCCATGTCCCTCATCCCTAATGTTGCAGGGGAGCACTGTGGGTGAGCAAGGCATATACCTGGGCTTGACACAAAGCAACCTGGATTTTATTAAATCTGAGGATCAACAGCATCTCAAAATATGTAAACTTTATTTCAAATATCATTTCAGCAGGAGAAAGATAATCCCTGACTTTAGGAAGGTACTTGGTTACTAAAACCTTAGTCACAGATTCCATTTTGTAGTACTACAGAATAAACTTTTCATTGCGAAGAAAACTGCTGAATTCTGTTACGAACGTGTATGTGCCAAGCAAAAAGGGAGCTGAGAGACAGGAGGAAGAAAGAGAAGTTTTTTTGATTGCATTAGGCTATACTGCATGCTAATGGATTTTTAAGACAGCAAAAACTATTACTCATTTACTGATTCTCCTGAGCCTCAATAAGTGCTGCAGAAAACATGACTGATATTTAATATGTTTTCGTACATTTCCCGTGTTTTGTTCTGAAGTGGAAAATTGAATAAAATGCCATTTAAAAAATTATTGTTGCGATGCGAGACAGAACAAGCAACACAGTAATAGACCATGGCATAATACATGTCCTCTTTGCAGAAGGATACGGGCTCTCGAGCAGGAGCAAACGCATGATCTCATGCATGAGTATTTTAATTCACAAGAAACTATGCTAGCACCCAAGTGAGTTCTACCTGAGGTTGGCTGATATCCATAGGGATTAAGTCATCAGCAGGAAAGACAGAGCTAATGGTGGATTTTGAGTCTTTGGGGACTGGTTGGGTATCTAAAATGGAGTGAATTTTCCCTACGTCAGTTTAAAACGGCAACCCCTAAGGTTCATGAGAGTTACAGGCAGAGTCACGAGCCTGGCAAAATTCACCTGTGCCAGCTAACACCGGGATTACCAGCCTGAAAGCACCGACTACTGCAAAAGTCTGTCAGTGCCAAATGTATCAGTAGTACGATGCACTTTTAGCTAGTCAAAGCCCAAAGTATCAGGCTGTATTTAAACGCTTCTACCAGTGAAAGGTATCTAAGACGTAAGCAATGTCTGTGGCATCCAGCCCATTTTTCTTTTGTTAGCAATGCATGAAGTCCTATCTTTGTCTCCAGTCGAGACTTATATTTGATTTCCATAGCACATACCACCCCTTCCAGCACCAAAGACTCCTCTCAATATGTTTCCTCTGTCCAATCCACAATTCAAGCCTATGGAAACAGAAAAGACTCATTTTTTTACTCAATTTTTAGCAATAAAACAAATTACTCGGTACGAAGCATTACTAAACCAGCAATATTTGCTGCTGAACAGAGTGCACTGCGGTGTTTTCCGGGGTATCTTATTTCCCATTTTGCCTCGCGCTTGGCAAACAGCGCGGGAGCAGAGCGAGGCGGGGGCAGGCGGTGGCAGGACGCAGCCCCTGCTCCCCTTGCCTGCTCTGCGCTCCCCCGAGCGGCGCGGCCAGCCCGAGGGGCTGCTCGGCAGCACTGCATCGGCCACGCGCAGGAAGCTTTCCCTGAAACACATGCAAAACGGTCCCCCTTGTTCTTATCCACATGATGCAACAGAAATAATCCCTTGCTATAGTAACAATTACTTAATCACTCCGTATTTTAAACTTCCCAGTAACTAGTCCCTCCTGCTGCCTTCTAGCTTTGTTTCTTCTTTTCAAAATGGCCCAACTTCCCCTCCCAAAACGCCCTGCCTGTCTCCCAGATAAAGGCACCACAGTTCCTAAACCACTTCCTGAAATTGCTACCTGGGTTCCCAAATTGCTTTTGGAGCACTATATGGTTTTGAAACCCTTCCTTCCAACTTGATCCAAGTGATCACCCATGATGCTGAGATGCCCTCAGGTCCTGTATTCTCAGGGCAGCACAGGCCAGACCCTCCTCTGCTCTGGGACCTCTTGAATTTCTAGGTCAAAATCACAGTGCTGCTCCTAGTGCAAATTTAACTGACACCACACGTGTGCCACTCTGCTAATAGGCTGCAGGCACCATGTTACAGACCAGGCATCATAGCTCCGGCAGCACATCACTTCCCAGGAGGGGCAGGAGATACAGGGTTTTTTCCTCCCAGAAGGTGAATCTTTTCTGCAGATGAGATCTGTTTCCTTCCTGCTTTCAAAGGGGACAGAGTACAGCCTTTTGCTCGTTCCAGGTCAGCAGGAAAATGTCAGATTTGACAATCTAATTCTACGTCTAGATTTCAGCTCCCGGAGACCTCTAAGAAGATGAAATAAAAAAAACTTTTTTTTTTTTCCCCTTCATGTATGGTATCTTTTTTAGGAAGGCTGTGCAGACCAATTTTATAATTTTTAACATTTTAATGGCTTCTGGAATAAAGGTTAAAATATGCTCTGCTTCCAAGAATATCACTATTCATTAGAAGATAAAGCACAATTAGCTAGCATTAAGTGCCAAAAGTAGGTCAGTATAAGAGGAAGAAAAAATAAAAGAACAACAAAAACACATTTATAACACCAGGGAACTACTACTTCATTTTGGTTTTGTCTTTCCCTCTTCTACTCCCTGCAGCAGGGCAGCTGCATCCAAGCTGGGCAAGGGTTCCCAGCGGGAATCTGAGAGCCCCGGTGCATCCCAGCCTGTGTTTCACGTCCTGCCCGTGGGTCTGGGCTACGCACAGGGTGCCCAGCCTGGATGATATGAGAAGGAACGTGAAAATGAGGGCCTGCGCTAAGCAAGGGGATTCCCTTGTGCAGAAGATACTTGGATGTTGTTCTAGTATGTGCCCAGTGACTAGAAGATAACTTTTAATACTATCCATGATGGCATCAACTTGTTGCACCTACAGTTTGGGAAAAATCAATACAAACATAATGTTACAGCTTTGCCCAATTCAACATCTCGTTAGTGTAAAGAGAGCCCCTTTAAGAACCCAGTCTTGCTTTGTTTTTCCTTAGACATAGCAGTGATGTCACTAAGGTTATCTTTAAATGCTTAGCTAGGTTTAGCTTAAAAAAGAAAATCACTTAGCTTGGTGTTACCTAGGGAAGATACAAAACACATTTATTTGCTAATGGGCATAATAATGCTCACCTGCATATTTAAAAGCTATGAGAAATCCAATAAAACATTTTTTTAATTGAACATCTGCATATAGAACAATCAGCGAATTACTCTCTTCAGTTCACTCACAGCCTATTTCTGTATGTTTACTTTGCCTGTTATCCCTCAGCCTCTCTCTCAAACCTGAGAGGATATGGGAGAGCAGCAGACCAACCACGCCAAGGAACATAACTAGTACAAATGGATGCTGTTCCTTCAATGGATGTTGTTCTCCTCCCAGGCTCACCCTCCTCCCTGTATGCAACCCTCCTGTAGCAGCACCGGCAGCTGGCCAGCAGCCTCGTGCCAGGGCCACCTGCTTCTCTCTGCGCAGGGCTGCGAGCACCTTGCTTTCCCTGAACCCCTCTCCTTCCCACGTGCACACACAGAGGCTTCCAGAGGGGCTCAGCAGCCCGCTGCCCACCATCAGCCCCCACACCTCTCACACTATTTGCAGTCAGTCTGCTATGAAGTGGGTTAGCTGATATTCTCCTCCATCTCCCCACAGGCAGGCGCAGCCCCCGGCCGGCTCCCCGGCTGCTGTGAATCAGCGCTGCTCCTGCTCGCAGCCGCTGCGCCTTGCGCTTGGCATTTGCACCAGCCCCAGTCGTGACCCAGATCAGCTGTCTCACTCACTTCCACGATTTGACGTGCGTGTTCAGCAAGAAAACCTTCAACACAGCTAGCTGGCTTCTAATTAAATACTTCAATGGAAGTGTCCTTTTAGACAGCTTCTAAGCACTGTGATACTTAGGTGAGCTTCCATTTTATTTTTTCATCATTATTAAAATTCAGAGTTCAATTAGAATATATTGAAAATGTCTCATATTTTATATTGAAAATGTCTCATATTTTATTACTAACACAAAGTACCTTTTTTATTATATAGAAATAAATGTGTGGGCAAAACCACACTGAATTCTTGCTTATATTATGTTCCAAATTGACTGACAGTAGTTAACAGTGAATTATTTCCCCTTTACAAACAATGAAAAATCTATTACCCTTTACAGGATACTTAAAAAGAGATATTCATTCCTATTCTAGTGGTTTTTTTCTAACTTCATGTCAGAGATTTACAAAACATAAACCAACTGCAGTAGAAAGATGAGGTCCCATGAGAAAGGACATTCAGCACGCTTTGGTCTGTGCTACCGTTTTGTTTTTTGAACAGAGCAGAACCATAATTTGGAATATTAAATGTAATTTTCAGATGTAATCTGCCACCACATCTACTGGCCAACAGAACTGCCCAGCACTGTTATAATTATATCCTAGCAAAACTTGCTCTTATTCCAAACCGTTGTGAAGTGTCTTTTTTTTTTTTTTTTTTTTTTTAACTAGACTGTCACACTGAATATTTGGGATATAATCTTGGGGCTTTTTTTTGCCTTAACAGGAAGTGAACTGTGGTGAATGGAATTTTAGATGATGTTTCTTAGGTTTAAGGAATAGAAGTTTCAATTCTGTATCTGCTGATGCTTCTTGTCTCCCCAGACATTTGCCAGTCATTTTAACTGAAGGAGAATCAGCATGCTCAGATCAAGAATATGCTATTTTTCTTTTGGAAACTGCTTGTTGCTGCAGTGCTCTGAATGAAATACCTACCAGGAACAAGGAGTAAAATGTCTGGTTAATGTCATGGTTGGAAGCCTCTCCACATGCAAGTTTCCAGTGCAGTACTTCTCCACAGGGACTGCCTAATCTTGTGGAAAAGTGTTGTTAAAATCTACTTGGCTATAAATTCTGAAATAGATAGCAAAAGCAAAAACAAAGGAAGGAAATAATTCAGTGCAGCAACCTGTGTCAAACTAAATAATTTAAGGAAGGACCTTCTCCTTGACAGAGGATTTTTTTCTTTGCTTTACTTGGACAGCATTACACCTATGTTGGTATAATGCTCACGGTCTCTTACTTGGGCTTTACATCTGCCCATAGAGAACTGCACAACCCTGGTGTAATAAACAGCATGTTTATCTCAACGCACTCCATCACCAGCCTGCCTTGGACTGACAAACATGCTGGCTCGTTCCAGCCGTGGTGACCTCTGTGCTGCCCCACTGAGATCACCAGCTCCGTTCCCAAAATCTGCAAAGAAGACATCAACTGTAAGCAAAACAATCCTAATGCTATCCCGCATCCTTGCTCAATGAAAAACTCCATAACCAAGCTGGGCATTGCAGCACTGGCGTGTCTAAGCAGTGAAGTATCTGCTTTGTCCATACTTAAATTCCTTTATCTAAAAAAACATAAATGGGTCATATAACCCCCTTCCCAGCCAGAAATGAGGTACACACTTGCACGAATTGTTTCATTTCCTTGCACCGCTCTTACCATCCCCAGTCTGACTTTAACTAATTACCAATGCGCACCTCTTTGAGAATAAACTTATTTCTAGAAGTCTAAGCGAGGATGGGGAAGCCTACAAATATCAGCGTAACCTTTTTGCGAAATGTAAGCATGACAAATGTTTCGGGCCCCCTGAAATTTCGCCAGCCAGTGTAGAGCAGAGCACTTTATCTTGTGGGGCAGCAGCCACACGAGGCGAGACAACCAGGAGGGATGGTGAGAGGGGGATGAACCTGCCACTAACCTTCCATTCCAGCAACCTCATCTCCCTCTCAACATTTTTCATCAGGCTCTTCTGATCTTTTTAATTCCTGATTTACTTGTTTTTGCCAGTGTGATGGAGGAGAAGCAAGGGCGCCCGTGCCGCTGCGCGGTGCTCCTGGGCTCGTCCTGGCGGCCGCCTCGCCGCAGCCGAACTGCGCGGAAACCTCCTCCCAGCCTGGGCTCCGCTGGTCTTTCGTTTCCTTTACTACACGCAGCTGGGCGAAGAGGTTTGCAGAAGTTTCCCAGTGCTCGGTTGCTATGGAGCACTGAGGCCCAAAACACCCTCAAACGTGGCCTGAAGCTCCACTATGTCTTCATTTCACACATGAGCCCATGTTATGCACAGATTAAGCTTTTTACTGAATCTACACTTTTCACTACTTAGGGCAGCCACAAATTAACACGAGCTTCTTTTGATTATGTTTCAAAGAGTTTCCTGCCTTTGCTCGTGTTTCCTTTGAGGAAAAAAAGAAGCTCTGCCATATCCCTAAATAAATTATCCAATAAACACTGCTGTTTTCCCCATCAGTAATGTAACTTAATGGCAAAACAATCACAGAATTTCTAGTTGCAATTAATTTTACATAAAACATCCTGTCAGGAAGGTGGAAAGATGCCTAACATCTGCAGTCTGAGATCTTGGAGCAAGGTATTTTTCTGCCTACAAATTCTATTTTGTACTGGTCTTGTACTTGCATTTAGAAGAGACTTTCATGAAATAGTAAAACGCAGCCTAGTTTTAAAAATGATTTATTTCTGTGCTTCACAATTCCTTATACCCAAATAAAAACTGATACAAAAAATAAATTCAAGAAGCTAATTTAATTTCTTTCCATGTGCCATATACACTGACAAGAATTTTTTTTATTTGATTTGCATTAAATATAAATGGAGAAAAAATGAATTTCACTTTTCAATTAGAAGTCAAATGTCATCTGAAATGACTGTAGGTCACACACTGAGGAAATTCAGCAATATGTGTTGATATCATGTGGCACTTGTTTTAAAAAGCATTAAGTAATTTTAATATAAAAAGTAGCATGTAGGGAGATGCCCTACAAGGAGGCTTGCCCAAGGCACATGGATACAACTAACATCATTACAAAAATAAAATTATTTCAATCACCACTATTTTTATTTTCTTCATTTAAAAATGATTCTCTTGCTCTATTTTTAAGGCTATAAATAGCCATCCACGCCTGAAGTTCTTCAAACTCGTTTCCTCTCACTTGAAAGCCTGTTCTTCCATCGTGCCCTCTATGAACTTGAACTTAACACAGCTCACCTAAAATCCCTATTTTCTCTCCCAAATTTTCTCCACATCTCTGTTTCTCTTCTCTTTCACTGACATGTAAAATCCTTCTAGCAAACTAGCTCCATTCCTTAGGGCTTATTTTTGGCAGCCAATTTCAGCGTCAAGAACGGGCAGGGAGGCAGGCACACGCGCCGCGCCACAAACACTGGTGACAACCTTGTTTGTCACCGAGCACAGCAGCCTCGCTGAGGCTTGGTGCCGAACATCCTTGGCCACGAAACCTCATACTGCTGGTTGCAGTAAGGCAGAGAATGCCAGAACTGCCAGCTTTGTCACGGTAGGTATTGAAATTTTCGCTTTGTCTGGGACTTACAAATTGTAAAGGAGGGTGAGGAGAGGATGTCCTATTTTTTTGACCCTGTACCATACTTCTTTACAATGTGTCAAGGTTTGTTCCTTCTTAAGCTCTGTGGGACTGTTCTGTCTCAAGGTCCTTTTCTTCCAATATAAATTGGACAAATATTACATTTAGTGTTAACAACACGCACGGTCACTCTGCCAACCAACTCCTCCTATGCAGAAAGAGAAAATAAGGAGTTCCTATTCCAAATGCAGTTTCCAGGAATGTACCTCTCCTTCCAATCTGTTTTTCCAGCCGCATCATGCACTGTGTTATCTGTGTTCATCTTGTGTGCACGTGTGAGCGTGGGCATTGGAGTGAAGAAACAACATTATACAGGGAGATTGGCAAGATCGGGAAAAACACAGTAAGCGCTGGGAGAAGGAGTGCAGGCAGAATTTGCCAAGCTCAGATGATGAGTGTGTGTTTTCACACTTGGGGAAGAAAAGGGGGAAAAGATGGTATCATTTTGGTACCTGGACCAAAGAGGTATCTTTGCAAGCACCAACGGGCTACAGTGAAAATCCCACTGAGCAGAGGTGGAAACCACACAGACCCAGCCGGACAGGGAGCAGTCGGCACTGTGCTCCAGCCATGCAGCTTGGCAAACACACAAGGGCTCCTTAACAGTGGGGATCAACCTGCTCTTTGTGGCTACTCTCTCTCCCACGTCAGAGAGACAGATAATGCATCTTTTATGTGCATACAGGACCAATGCAAAATTCAGACTAACCTAGAACAACCTGCAAATGTTGAGCAAGTCCTCTGTTTACAAATGTAAAATTTAAGATTTTCAAAACTAGTTTGAAACCTAAATTAAATGATTACATTTTGTTCACTGGACAGACTCCAAAATCAGCGCCTACTTTGATGCAGTTTGACAATTTCTGGCCAGGCACACAGCAACAAGATCTGGATTAAATTTCCCTGGCATAGCCATCTGTTTGAGCTTGCCTGGTTCCTGTCTATGTAGTATATAGCTCCAGCCACTGTGGTCATTCCCTTATTTCCACAAGGATTTGCTTGTATCATATTCCACAGGCACCACAGCAACAGTGTAAAATAGCTAACAACAAATTAAATGCTTAATCTCATTAAATCAAAACACGTTAGAGTGCTCAAATTGTAAAACTCAGCCCTCTCCTCTAAGTTGTAAATTATCTCTTTCAGAAAGCCAGCAAGTTTCATGTTCTAGTTTGATATGGCCAGCCTTATTTCACTATTATTTATACCAGTAATCATATTATTTGTAATTACTTACTTATTCGGTAACTGTCTAACCGTACAATTTTGCATACATTTAACACAACATCATTTTTTTTGAATTTAATAACTCCAAGTCTTGGTTTCCTATCTGGAACCAGGCAGCAAACCAGCTAGAATATATAAAGCTAACATACACAAAGTGAATGAAGTATAACAATGCTCATCTTGTAAAATGTCTGCTTTTATGTCACACTAAAAAGTGTCACCCTGCATCAAATTAAAAAAAAAAAGTAAGTTCCTTTAGGCCTTTAGGCTTCCATTGAGAAGATTTGATCATCTCATGTGATTCATTTCTAATGGCAGAAAAGAGCATGGAATGAGGGAGGAAAAGGAAAACATTTAGCGCTGACAGAAGCAAATCAATCCAAGGTGTAAATCCAAGGTTACCATATAGGGAATTTCTTCAAGACTTGGGAAATGCAAAGCTGTGAAATCTGCTGCACTGCTTGCAAAAGAAGCCTCACTGTAAAAGTCTTCCATTTAAGTTCAGAAAATTAATGGTATTCAGCAGTTTGCTTGGACATTTTCTTAGCTTTCTAAAGCACAGTTCCTTTCCACATGGCAGTTTAATGCTGCAGCTGTATTAAGATGATTTGCTTGGATTTGTTAGACTATGTCCTCACCTTTTGTGAGATTTTACTCTTTCAGAAGTCCCTCTTTAAATACAGACACCAAATTCATTGGGATTTAACAGTGTTTTTTTTTAACCAACTACTTTTCACTCCAGTAATTTTTATTTAAGAAAAGAAAAGCATCATAAAATCAAAACAAAGAAATGCAATCTCTAAAATGACTATTTCCATTCATGATCACAACTTCCTTCAAATCTGTAGGGTTCTCTTGCACAATATTAGCACAGTAATATCAACATGGTCTCATTTTATGTACCTAAAATCATGAAAAACTATTTAATATCCAGATAGTTAAAAGGTTGTCTGATAAAGGATTCAACATAGGATGCACACCAGGCACCCTGTTAAGGATATGATGCTTACCAGAACCATAAAACTTGGCTAAGTGTTTTCCAGGAATATATCTGTCTTTGAAGAAGGCTGGGCAGCAGGGAGATGGGGCATGGAATACACATATTGTGGACATGTAAGATGTAAGTAAGTGGTTGTTCAAATTTAATAATGCAGCTCAGCTTTCACTTGTCATTACTTTGGGGCATTTCCAGTCACAGGCATCTCTTAATTTCTATGGCTAGATTTCTCTATTCTTTTGCAAAGTAAACTAGGCAACAGGAAGCTATATTCAATTCAGATTGATATAAATTAGTCTAAACTCCCATTCTGGAGAAGACACTGTGAAAGCAGTGAGCTTTCACCTTCCTCTCCAAAAGACAAATATGTCCTGCAAAAAAGTACTACAGGATATAATATACAACACCCTTTCAAACAGATCTATGTAGGCAATGCAAACATTTCCTTACTTAGTAAGTAATGAACTGTCAGCCATTTAATGACTGACATTTGTCATTTGTGCTTAAATTGAGGTACTCCAGCTGAAAGCCACTTAAAGGAAGATGCTAATGAAGTTTGCACACTTCCATTTTCACCCTGATTGAGTGAGCTGCTGTTAACCATATATTTGCCTTCCCTTTAGCTAAAGCCTCCTTCCCTTCTCATGAAGAACCATCACACCGTGATTTGTTTCTGAACATTTGCTAAACAGCACAATTTACTGGCAATAAAAAAGCCCACGTTAATTTCCCAGCACATTTAATTTAAAGACCATCATGATAAGATGATAGCAAGATGAAAAATGGATGTGAGAGTGACTCGCTCCTGCCCGTGCCCAGCTCGAAGCCCTGTGCCAGCTGGGGCCGGGCTGTGCTAAATGCACCACCAGGCACGGGGCTTCCCCGCAGGCCCTCACGGAGGCGGAATGTGCCTGGAAGACATTCAGGGAAGCGAGGGGACTAGCGAATCGGCACCAGCAGTTACAAAGGAGGACATTTCTCCTCCCTCTTCTCACCAGCCTGTGCCAGTCAATCTGCCTCTCCACCCTCCCTCATCAAATCCTCTCCCATCTCTCTTCCCTTTCTAATATGTCTCAAAGCATCTCCTTCCCCTATTAACATGGCTAAAAGTATCACGCTCTTTTCTTTTTCTATTTCATTCACTACTCTCTTACCTCATTCATTACTGGACCTCCAAGCTCCTGGTTCCTGTTCTTCTCATCAATCCCCAACTATTCTTTTCGTCCTTTGCTTATTCCCTGGCGCTTGTGCTGCCTCTTTTGGTTACTACATACTAAACCCCCGCCTCTTTCAAAAGCCTTTATTTATTTATCACTCTGCAAATGATTTGTTTCAGGCTGTGTTATGCCAAGTGTTATATTCAGTAAAGCTCACAGAAACAGCTTGGAATAGAGAAGTGCGTGCGAGGCAATGCTAGCAGAAATGTCAAAAAAAGCGGAGGGATAGAGAGAAGCAGGAACTTTCAGAAGAGTATCTTGTATATCTGTTAAGAATAATCCTAAATACTATGTATTTGTTGACTGTCTCCACAATTTTATATATCAAAAATGAGCTTTTCATATAAAGACATTTTGTGCAGGCTATACAGCAAAAAGTTTGGAAATACAAAATATTCCCTGCCATTTTTTTTTTCCAATGCAAAACTTTCATCATATATCCTTCTACTCTGACCCGAAAAATAGCCAATTCATTTTCCTGTAGATGTTTTATAGTTTTATTGCATTATTAGTGTACACATTTATTTGTTAAATAAATGATATAAACTCAAATTTTATTTATGCATGGAAAATTTCCTGAGTAACAAGCAAGAAATATAAACTAGATTTGTAATACCAGATTCTCTAGGCTACAACTAATGAATTATGCAAATCTAGTTAAAACTACTACAATATGACACAAATTTGGCTGCATCTTCTAGAAGAAAGGTTGAAAATATTTACTGAGTAACAAGTCAAAAGTAAATATTTTATTGTGCAACCAAATTTTGGAAAACGTGGTATTTGGTTCATAATTTGACAGCAGCAGCATTCCAGCCAAATTAGCTAGTTTGACTCAGTGTACCAGAGGATGAGGCAATTTGAATCGTTTCCTCTAATTCCAACTTACATTTACTTAACTAAAACCAAAAACCAGACATCTGCTTGACAGTTGCTCCAGACACTCCCTGGGGACGAATATGGAGACATAAAGTGCAACTATACTCGGTCAGCTTAACGCTATACATCCAAGCAACACCCAAAAGGAAAATGAACTGAGGATTTCCTTCAGCATCTGTCGGCATTGCCTTTAACAACACCTCCCTCCTTTCTAGCTTTTGCTCAAGAGTATTACTATCAACGTGAGTATGCTTTCAGTATCAAACCCCTTTAATGTCTTATGCTGAATCTCACTTTTTTTATGTGCTGCCAAAAAGCAACATTAAAATATCCACCTTGGCTGGCTTTGCTCGGAGGAATGGACTCCCCGGAATGCTGATAAACAAAATCAGGCACGCGGCTTGCTCTCCGTATCGCCGCAAAGAAACAGCAATGCACTTAGTGGAAATACCGCTCCGTTTGTCTCCAGCTATCCCCTGCCCCGTCCTTAAAAGCAGCAAGCTCCTTTCCGAAAGGAGCAGGGAGAGGACCCAAAGCACAAATGCCCGCCTGCGCTCCCAGGCTCCCAACTCTCCGCAGCAGCGGCGCGGAACAGGCACGGGCACCCGGCGCTGCACGAAACTGCCGCACTTACTGATTTTTTCCTCTCCTCTGGAGAAAGGAAAGCAGCAAAGCTGGCCCATGGCATCTACGGCTGGATCGCCTTCCTCGCGTGCTCTCCGCGCCCGCGGAGCACCAACTGCGGAGGGGGCTACAGCGTGCCGAGGAATCGCCTTTCCTGCTCCGGCGCAGAGCGCGCGGAGGGGACGGCGCGAGCGGCGCGGCGCGGGGACGGCGGCTGTGGCGGAG
>VZSV01000023.1:5739155-5770017 GCA_013398735.1 Nothocercus julius | reverse complement strand
GCCGCCCCGTCCCGCACCTCGGGTTGCAAAAGAACGGGGCACTTCAAAGAAATGCAATTAAATCAAAATAATGGAGCCAGCGCGGCTGTCTTCAAGTCAGCAGGCAATTGAGAGGTATTGCTGCTCCTCCTTCCCCAGAAGGAACAAAACCCCGTTATCAGAAAACATGATGAAAAGGCTCTCAGAGCCCACCGTTCTCGCCGGGTGGAGGAGCACGCGTGATGGCCAGCGACGCTGAGGAAGGAGCTGCAATCGCTCCCTCGCGTCCGTGGGGAGCAGCTCCTGGCCTCAGTAAGAAGGGCTCTCTGTCATCTTTACGCCAGACAAAACGCGAGGTTTAACGTCCTTTCTTCACACCCTACACATGACCAGCATGGCTGTTAAAGGTCACCTAGTGGGTGTAATAATCTAAAGTAATAAGAAACTAACAAGTTGCAACTTCAGGAAAGAGTGAGTTACTGATTAAAGATGAAAAATGATCAAAGGAGCTTCCACAAGGATTAGGACTGGTCCCAACATCACTCAATGCAATTAATTAATTACTTGAGAGTAAATAAGTAATAAAATGCATAAGGCTGGAGGAACGGCATATATAGTGAGGACAGGACGGCAGCAGAGAGACGCCTGACACCCGGCAGCCCGCACGTGTTAACAGAGCCAAACAGGAAGACACGCGTTGCGTTTCAGCACCGCCGCGCGCACCAGCACCAGCAAGGCCCGGCTTGCGGCGCAGCTGGTCCCGCGGTTCACCAGCTTTCCAACAGGATCCGGCACACACCGGGGCACGCTCATGCATCCCCCTGCGAGCTGCCGCAGCATCCCTGCAGGGTCAGTATGTCACAGCTAGCCTCGTTCTCGCTGAAACCAGCTCTCAGCGCCAACTCTTTCGTAAGCACCAAAGTGCCCGCAAACGCTTTGGTCTCCAGGGAACTCCTGCCCAAGACTGGCCTATGGAAAGTGACTCATCACGACACGAACAGATCACGAACCCACAAGCCTCCCGCCATCAGGAAGCCTGGCTAGTAAGAGAAGAGCTCTGATGTATGTGGAAGCCGTGGGATGGCAGTCTAGGAAGTCTGTGCACAAACTGCTGCCCAGGAGAGGCAGCAAACCCAGGGCGATGCACCTAAAGATCATCTTGTGCGCCAGAAAAGCCCCTCTCGTGACTGCAGGCCCTTTGCTTTTGAATGGCAGGTTTTTACTTAGGTATTTAGAAGAAACCGAGTCCACAAATGCTTTCAGTTAAAGGATCTTATTTTGCACACCTTCTCTGACAGTAGCTGTAGTCAGCGAGGCACTCTGAGTACCTACTGATGTAACTGCAAGCCTGTGACACACTTACCTTTTCATGTTAATATGTAAGAAGCACAAAACTTACACATGCATTCCCTTACCATACCCCTCAAATAAATAATAGGGAATAAATTCTATTTTATCATTCTGGTTGATATTCTGAAAACTAATGTTTACAGTTAAAAAAAATCACAAAAATGATTTTATATAAATCATTTAAATTGTAGAAATAAGTTATATAAATTAAATAATCACAAAATGAGACTGAATTCTGCTACTTCTACCCAGCACTCTGTTGGTATTCTAGTTAGTATAACATGCTTTCTAGAAAACCAATGATTTCAGCAGTGACAGAAATTCTCTACTAAATTGTCTAGTGCTTCATATTCAAACTACTGTTTGATTCATGAAAATACATGTTTGTTTTCCCAGATGTAAGAATCTCAGACTGAAGAATCCTATGAATATTTCATATTCTTTATAGAGATAAATCTTCTTATTTGAGAAGAAAAAGTGTAATATATTTAAAACAAACATTTGTAAGACATGGTTCCTTATGAAAATTGAATTGCAATTAATTAAAATAAGATCACTGGGTTGTGTTGTATTTTTTTTTCAATCACTACTCTGTTATTAGCGATAATCAAATCATCTACTGTTACAAGAACTATTTTCAGTCACAGGAAAAAATCAGGATGGTACACAAGTTTCTAAAGTAACTGCAACAGTTATTAAGTTATGTATTCATAGAAATTCATCTCTGCTGTAGAGTTAAACTGTTTTGTTTAAGGAGATGCTGTCAGCCTAATCCAGAGCAAACAGAAAAGAACATGACCCATATTCTACAACATGAGTGAATTAAACATGAATACGTGGTGTAAGTGAAGGCAGACTTCAAAGCATAGAGAGACTACTTCTAAGAGCAAACAGTTATTTTCCATTCTGTTCGGGATCAAAAGAGAACACATGCAACACTTCAGGCAAGAAGCAACACAAATATTGTTGATCCAGAAAAGTTAAAAAACAGGAATATTTAGTACAGTACACCAAAACTGTATTTTTCAGGTACATAGAGGCACAAACTTGTTAGAGACAGATCACATTAATGTACTACCTAATGAACACAAAGCCTCTCGTCTTTTGAGAACAAAGTCCTGTTGTACCTAAACCCCAATGTCCTTTTGCTAGAACAAGCAACAACCACAGTTTTCCTTACTCATCTCTTCCTAAACAGCCTTGGTAATATCGGGTTGACAATATCCTATTAAGCAATTCTGGAATAGTCGCAACCAGGCACAAACCTCATTTGTACATCTACAAACCATCTGTTAGCCCAGACTAGCAAAGTGCATAAGCACAGAGATGGATACGCTGAGAAGCAGCAGAGGATTCACGGGGGGCTCTGGCCTTTTAGCACTGACTTGTATGATGAGGGCAGAGGCCTTGCAGACCTCCAGCCTCCTCTTCCACTGCACAGCTGAATACAGGCGAGATAGATTTAAGTATTTGGGTGTATATTCACTGACAACAGTGCGACTGATCACATTTAAGTGCTTTGCTAGCTCAAAGCCTTTAGTTTGTTCTGCTTTGACATATCTTCAAGTTTTGGTGAGATACACAAAGTATATTTTGACAGAAGTTATAGCACAGCAGCAAAGCTTTGAGCTATTACAGTCTCTTAAATATGACTGTAATATAATTATAAAAACTCTTGCCATAAGAGGCCCGAAAAGCCGCAGTATGGTTCAAAATGAGCAAGCCCCAAGATACACTGGCACGAGTTTTGTTGGGACACAGAGAAGCCAGTGGCCACTGCAGGACTGGAGCTGAGGGGTAGAACTGCTCCTGGTAAGGATGGGTAATTTTTAGCACTCATGGTAGCCCAGAGGAGCTAAATTAAGCTGCTGCAAAACCAGAACATAGAACTGGAGACCACCAAGCAAAATTTGCAATTTTTATACGTGGAAAGCGACACTTTTCAGAGCAGAACAAGAGAAACTTAAAGGTACTCCCTTTTCCAAGAAGAGAATTTCAGCCTTCTTAGTGCTCCTGAATATTATGCAGTTGATCCGTAAGGAACCCAGTACAGACGATGCTTGCAGTGCAAATTACGTAAAAAGTGGGTGAGGAAGAAAAGCTGCTTTTCATTTGAACTTAGAGAAAGTTTCTGCATTCAGAACCTAAGCTGTTGCCAGGTTTATGTACACATGTATATCTCTAAACCCCACAGAGCTGATGACAGTGTTTCACTGCAAGTGGTATGGTGGGAGCACCTACTAATTCAGAATTCTCATTTCCAGCATGAAGAAAAAGCTGGAATAAATAAGGCAAAACTTTGCAAATACAAATCTTTTGGACTTTCTGTAATGCAAACATTTTCCTACTGTGTTTGACAGTGCAGACTATTCTCCCATTTCTTTCTGATACTTGGTTTACAGTGCAGTATGTAAGTCTAGCATATTTTCCAATGTGTCCTTTTGAAAACAATTCCAATTGAATTCATCTGGAGAAAAAGCTTAAATGACTAGACTAGATACATTCTCAAGTATTTGATTTTCTTATTCTTCCATGGCTTAAAAATATTCACAGAAACATCATACTGTAGGGAAAAAAGTGACACTGAGTTGGCATTTGCATTCGAAAATAGAAGTGCATATTTTAGCTATTTTTTTTTTTTTAACTGAGAATACAATTCTTACCACATTAAAATACTTCCAGGGGAATCTTACTATTAACATGTGTTTTACAACACTGCCTTCTAGAGAGATAATCTTGCTTTTATTCACTCTAAAATTACTATTTTTATGCACTCCCTTTGCTGAACATACTGCACCTTTTCAGCAGAAGCTGGGCAGTCAGACACTGATAATGCCTACCCTCTATTTTAAGTGCAACCCCAAGGCAACGCTCAGGACCGAATCTGGCAGCTGCCCAGACTGTTCACCCTCAGGACGGCTTTCAGGGCCACGCTTAGAATAAGCCATAGAGCACCTCTGGGTGACAAGCGCAAATACACTCAGGCTCTACAAAGAACACAGGCAGGCCCCAAGTACTAAGGATGTGAAAAGCTGCAGCGAGGTGCACCTCACCCTCCGGGTTCCCCCAAAACTGGCTGCCTTACATGTAAGCCTAAGCCTAGGAGACCTATCAAGTGCTCATTTAATTCAACACAGGTTATTCCTTGGGCTGCATACAGATGCTCTGATGGCTATGTTTGCATCTTGATAATGCAGCATCTTTAAATCTTAAGTAATAGATGGCAGTGTAACCTTTGGTATAAGATTTCTTTTATCAAGTATTCTGCTAGTTCCTGCTGTTGCAGAAAAGACTAAGAAAACAACTAAGAAAAAGACTATGGAATGTATGAAAAGGGAGACAAGGAACAGAATGATACTTTATTCACCTTGGGAAAAAAAACTCCTAAAGCACAAAAAGAAACTTAGTATCTTAAATTTATAAAAAAATGATTAAAAGCCACAGGTGCAATACAGTGCAATGTAATTCTGAGCAAAACTATTGGTAGCTATGGTATTTCTTCCTTCTAAAAATTTCCAAGGCAAATTGTGCAGCTGAGGACAAAGAGGAGTGAAGAGAGTTACAGCCACAGCTCTGCAGCCTCCCTACGGTTCTGCCAAGCACGAGGTGGCCAGGCACAGCTGTCGCTGCCCAGTGAGAGCCTAGAGAGGCTCAGCCTGGCTGGAAGGCTTCTAACATGATTCAAGGAGAACAGAAACATATTCCCCTACTTTCCACCTATTTCATATAGTAAAATAGTGAGAATTTGTTCTTTATAAACAAACCGAGAAAAAAAAAAAAAAAGTGGCAAGATTCTGTCAAATATATAAATTAGTGAACCTTATTTTCCAGCAATATATCACTACATTGCTTGCATTTTTTAAATCCAATTTTTGTCTGAAGTTTTCTTTACTTTTGTGATTACATTAAGGATTTGTAACTGCTTATTTTAAGGTGGCTATCAAGAAAAGCAAGTCATAGGTCCATTCTTGTACTTCCTTCCCTTGATATTCATTCAAAGATGTTCATTTTTTACATTTAAAATAAAACACCACATAAACACAGCAGTGCGCTTTTAATGTACATAAAATATTGATCACATAATGTTAAAACGTTCTTTCTGGAAGAGTGACTGTTGTGCACAGCCTAGCAGACTGATTCTGCTTTAGAAACAAATGCATTTTCCACTGGAACAACAGAATAGAAAAAAAGTGGTGACTGCTGTATATTCTTTTTCTTCAGAGCATGTCAGAGTATGTTGCCAAAGTCAGGGAAATACACTGACACTGCACTATAGTTCTGTGGACCTTCCAACCCCTGCTAATGACCCTCCGCAGTGTATTCGCATGCCGGCGTTTCATCCCGGTGTGCTGCCACTCATTAAGGTTCTCTGCTGGAATTCCTCCAGGATGTGGCTCACACACAAGCAGGCTCAGAGAAGGTCCCCACAGTTTGGCCGGCTATGGCTCCGCGGAAGCACAACCCCAACTCCACTCCTGTTGCCACATGCCGCAGAATTGCAACTTTTTTTCCCCTACATTTGGAGCTCCAGAGCCCAGATTTGTTGCCTTTCCAAAAATCTTACAAAGCTCATTTTCTCTTCTTTGTTAAAGCTGCTCATAAGGATGCAAGTCAGGATGGAGCTGAGAACTAAGGTAGTCTTCTTTGTAAAACTTTCATTCATTCAAGAAATACTCAAAACATAAGAAGGCTGCTTAAATGTGTATTTTTACAGTTTGTGGAAAAGCTAATCTTAAAGAGAGAGATGCCCTAGGCTCCTTTAAATTCTGGAAGTCAGAAGCAACAGGTTATTTTTGCCTTTTCCCTGGGGAGAACAAAGACACAATTCAGGCCACTTTTCAATCTTCTGCTCTCTTATTCCTGTGTATAAATGAAAACAGGATATGTGGTGCTGCGTAAATAAATACCCAGCTTTAAAGAGCATAAATTAATGTAAATTACCATGGATTACAGCTATGTTTTTTGTATTTTATCAAAGACGTGATGAGTCAGGAGAAGAATAAAGTAAGACAGCATGAAGTTAGCAGAAGAAAATGTAAAACAAACATTAAAAAAAAAGCCCTCACAATTAATATAATAAAGTTCTGATGCTGTCAGCTGACAGCACTTGCTGGACTGCTGCACCTTAATATGGTTCACTGAAATCTGCCTGTGCACTGTCAGCTGCTTTAACAAGTTGGATGGCTAAGCAAGGAACACACCTTAGCCAGTTTGCTTGTTCAGATTATAAAGAAGAAAGCATTTTGCAGGCCACTCTGTTAGAAAAGAATTAACTCTTGAGTCCCTTTCCTTTGAAATAGGGTTCACACAAGGGCTTGCCTTCTAGATTTCCAGAAAAGTCGCCACATAATCTGTAGATTTGAATATATCCTTCAATATGTTATTTTCTTTCACAGCTGAAATGTCCTTTTTAAAAGAACTAGCTGTTTTCAAAAGCAACTGCAGACTCTGTATGGCTCTGAGTCACAGTGCTGCATCTCAGAGACAGACATGAACCAAATGCTACAGGTTTCAAGCACTCGCACTCTGAGCACTCCCAGCAGGTGCCGCAGAGATGGCACAAGAAAAGCCGTAGTGGGTACAGAGGATCTACCAGCTAAGACCAATCACCTTAAATCTATCTACACTTTAAAGAGGTCCAACATCAGCATACTTTTTAATTTTACAAATCAACCTAGTTAGATGATATTTCATTGTCCACTAAAGAGGGAGTCCAAAAGTAACTCATCAGCCTCTCCATTTTCCAGACCAGATTTATGAATTCTAATTTTTACTTCTATGTATCATAAAACCTGCGCCCACTAAATCAGATCTGCTTCAGTTCACGTTACTAAGGCCATGTTGCAAACAGCTGTAAAGACTGTTTCCTAAATAAAAAATTAAATTTTACAATAGGAAAATTTTTATATCCTGCTGTTACACAAAGCAGATTTATAGTCATAGATGTGTCATGATAATCTTCTTAAAATAACTTCAGAATAACCTTGTTAAAATGTATTCAGAACAGTAGTACAAATGTTGAAAAAAATGGGTATCTCTTTCCAGACAATATATTTCAAAGAATGTCATGCATAATGTAGTCAATTTTACACACCTGAAGGAAAGATGATGCCTTTTTGATTTTAGAATTATTGCCCCATAAAATGTAACATTACTAGTATTTTGAAGATGAACTTCCTCTGTAAATAGGGAAGTAGACGAAGGACCAAGCGACAACAGGATGATTTGTTATTTCAGTTTGTACTGGTCTAGTTCTTACCTACTCCTAATGATTTTGCCATCCAGCAATAAATCATATTTATGTACTGTTTTACGATAAGTCTTTTAAAAGAAATATACTGAATCTTAAATAAAAGCAATGCAATAAGCCTAGAAAATTGACAGTTCCACGTAGCATCAGAGTTGCAAAAAAATTGCTGCTTCCATGCTTCATAGACAACAGTGGTTCTGAAGATTGGAAATTAAATAGTTTGTGAGCAGAAAAGACGGAGATGCTATCTGGGATAAAATTTAGCACTAGGTAATTGATTTTAAGAATCACAGTTAATATAGCATGTATAACTCAGGTACCTCATATTCATTAATAAATTCATATTAGCTTTGAAGTAAAATTGGGTCAATCATTTTAAGGATGAACAAATGAGACACAAAGATAAAGGACTTGCCTAAAATTGTTGAAACATTTACTGTAAAGAGGCAGAACATGTGATTCAAACTCCCACAGGGCTTCAATTAGAGTTTATGAATCTCAGTTTCCTAAATTAGTGGCAAGATAGTTTTTGGTTCCTTTGACATATCTATAAGGAAGCATGTTTTCAATATCCTCATGGTTATCTGTAATTAAAATTGTTGGACTCATATATCTTTCTAAAACCAGCAGATGTTATTTTTTTCCTACAATGTGCATTACACTACTTCCAAATATTGAGGAATTTTGATTATTTGCTAGCAGTACAAGTAGTTTAATATCAGAGACATTTACTCTGACACTTAATACTGTTGAGTGGGGCATTTAACAACAGACACTTTTCTAAAACACAGGATTTAGTCCCGTTCCTGGAAAAAAAAAAAATCCACGGCTTAGTCATGCTACGTGCAAGAAGGATGTTTTTGGTCTGAAAACCTGTGAAAGCGACTGAGTTGTGCTGCTGTGAACACTGGGAATAAAAGAATTACCTGCATTATCCTCACCATCTCTAAAATACTTAAAATTGAACCTATTAGGACATTTCATGTTCTGAGATTGAAACAGATGCTTTCAAACATCCTGAACCTTTTTTTTTTTTTTTTTTTTAGGGAGTTAAGATAAGCAAGTGGCTCGGTCTTTCAAGCAGTGAGTTTTCTGTCATTACCAGGGGTTTGGTCATTGGGCGACAACTAGACTTCCTTGTTCTACACCCGCACTACACCCGAGTTACCCTCCTTACGAGCACAACCTTCTCAGTCTCCCTAAACACACCCGGCCCAGCGAAGGGCCATGCAGGCCAACACACTGTGCTAAAGAGGAGACCAGACTAAACTACAGAATGATCTCTGGCTTTATACATAGTGTTTCAACAGCTCTGTTTCAGACATTCAGCAGCCTACATTTGGATTGTTAAACAGAGATCAAGTCTGGAAGCTTCAGACCATCTTCCTGATGGAACTGCAGCATCTGATTTACGCACAGTACTGTTGCTTTCATCTGAGATGTACAACACAATGTAAAGCAACATTTACAAGGTTAAGCCAGTACTTAAAACAGCTAAAACTGATATTCTGAGTGCAATCTTTGGCAAGAAGCAAACACACAAAGCTGTTAAATTCTGCTCCAAGTACAATGATTTATGAAACTTATTTCAGCAACAACTTTACTCCCAGGACTTTCAAAAAAGACAGAGTAATTAAGGATGAAAGTGAGCAATGGAAACTATTTCAGGCTCTACCCCACATTTTCTAGAATATTTTAAGCATTTAGTCCAGCAGCCATTTGCTGGTGGCAAATTTAAAAAGCCATTTCTTTCCTTTAATGATTTTTCTTTTGTGTTTAAATTACTATTGTGAAAAGGAAGGGGAAAACAGCATGAAATTTGAAAAGTTCATTCTCATAAACAGGCACCAAAAGTGCATTCATTATTAATGTATCTTTGCAGCAACCCTAGTGCATAATCTGAATGTATCCCTTGTAGAGCCTTTAAGCATACAATGCTATCAATCATAAACACATTACCAAATGACTGAAAGTTTGCTTAATTTTAACCAGTAGGTATTGAACTGGCACAGCTGTCTGTACTATTTTTGGATTTCTTTTTGCTTTTGATGGACTAATTTAGTTAAAGCAATTATCTATCCTACTCACTACTGTTTTCCAAAAGAAACTGCTAAAATTTATTATGATCGACATGGAACGAAACATATCAAGAGTCTCTGTCCCACTTTTTTTCCTTGTAAAATCCACAAACACAATCAATTTTGAGTGCTAGAATTAATAACAGGAAAAATATTCTCAGATTTATAGTAACTTTTTTTTGCACCTTTCCCATAGGGGAAGTTCCACTATTGTCTTTAGACGGACAATAGCATGAGTTAATTCCAAGCAGAATATCTACTGGAATATCCCCAGTTTGGTTCTTCCTCAGATAACTGTGAGCTGAACCCCTTCTGATGAGTCAAAACACAGACTCTTTTTTTCATGTATTCACTCCATCCATTCATTTCAGAAAAGTAACATAAAAATTATGTCCTTTCCAAATGCTACCAGATATTATGCTGGAACCCAGCCTTTTCTTTGCTAAGGATCAACCTCCTAATTTTAATATTTCTCAAAACAAGTATTCTTCTTCGTTTTCTATTTTGCACTAGTCTCACTTGGAGATGTCGTAAGACTTTATTTAAATAATGTAAAGCCATTTATAATAGATCCTTAACAGAATATACTTACATATTTAAAATTAAAATACAACTTCATAGAAATTCAAATGAGTTTTTTTGTAAGTGATTATGTATAAGAGAACTGAGAACAATTAATCTGAATGTTACATATTCACAGAAAAGGTAAGATGTAAAGTAAGAACGAGCAAAGCAGAACTTGAGCATTAAGATTTTTCTCTTGCATCTCTAAAAATATGCAAAAGTGCTATCTCCTTACTTTAATGCTGGTAGCAGAAAATGCATAATCCAAGTGCTAGGCATGCAGAAGGACTGTAGGAGAGACACTGAGTCAACAGCTTTTAATGATTTACTAGAAGGTTCTCCAAAAAAAACCTATAAAACTTCCTTGAATGCTGATCTAGAATCATTCTTATTATTTGTGAATCTTCCTTCCTCAGTATGTTGAAAAGTGTTTCTTTACAAAGTGTAGTTGTGCATAAACAGGCCTTAAAAAAAGTAAAATGGTTCCCTTTGTTTGTTCGGGATTTTATTTACTTGTATGAAATTTCTCTGTACTATACAAACTACAACTGTGTTTCCCTCCTAAAGAAGGGAATGAGATTTGTTTTCACCCTTAGCAAAAATAAATACACTCTGGAGATGGTAGAAATCACTGGTTCCATCTTTGGCATCTTCTCTTACTTCTGAATTGCTGTTCTATGCTAATTGATAAAATAGGATTTATGTTTGTTATTCTAATCCTAATGTTATTAGGATTCCAAAACCCAAAGTTTTAGTTTCTGTACTAAGGAACCTTTTACATAAGAATGCAAAGAAACCATACCTTGAAAAATATGAAAGATACTAACAACATGCAACAAACAAGAAAGTTGCTCCAGTGTGTAATGAGACCCTCCTAGCTGTTTCCAAGAAAAGGAACATTTTAATGAGTCATGTACTAACAATACATGTGAAAAAGAACATCTGGTCTCTAATCAGTCTAAAGCCAGTGGGGAATCTGTACTGTGCAAATAGTAGAAAGCAGCTTTGACATATGTCAACGTACCATAAAAGTCCCATAATTAAAGACTGTCCAAAAACATCCTGATGCAGTGCATATCTGGTTTGTTTTTTCTTTATTTCCTCATGCTAGCAACATCCACTTCTGTGGCTAACCTGATTATCGAATTCCCTGCAGGAAAAGAGCTGCACAAAAGAAGCCTTTGGGATTGTCTGTGCAGCTTGTGTCAGAAGTTAGACTATACAGACAAGCGCATGTACACATGTACACCACATACATATGCATACATGCACATATATAATATATCAACCCTATATACTGCTAATTTGTCTCTAATGTATACAACTAAAGAACTCAGCACCAAGCAGCATCTGGGCAGGACTGACACATCTGCACGCAAAACCAGAATAAACCCCACATGTTCTGCTGTTGTCAGGATCTAGAGGTACTCATGCTCGGAACTGGCTCCATTTGAATGGCTAGGGATGCATTGTTTACGATCCAGAAAGAGGAATTCCCTTGCCTAAATCATTCTCGGGAGTAAGAATCCACTGGGCATTTTAGCACCGTGCCTGCGACCTCCGCAAGAGCAGGCACCTCAGAAGATAAGCTGGGTGAGGCTGCAACCAAACTCCGCACGTACCATGGATTTTCTCTTTAAAATAAGGTACCATCAGGAGAGCACACTATGGATCCTGGCAAGGTGGATACAACTAATTCAAAATTTAGAGTGAAAGAGAGCGGTGCCGACACACCGCTGGTTCTGCGCAGCGGCCGGCTCAGCTTGCAATTCCTTGGCTCACACCTCCAAGACATGGGGCTCCTCTCTCTTGGAAAGGGAGGCAGCCCGTGCAGGGGCCAGACACCTGCAAGAGTCGCGAAGGCCTGCGAGGGCAGCGAGTCCGTGCCGGGCTGGCCGCGTAACGCGCCTTCCCAAGGTGCCTTCCCGCGGCGGAGCGTGGGCCTCGCGCACCGCGCGGACAGGCTGCCTGAAGAGCAGCTCGTCAGAGAGCGCCCGCGTGACAGTCTGCGTGCAGTATTCTTGCTGCAGTCGTACCAACAGCATGAAGCTATTAATCTAATGGCACCGATCGACCGTTACATTTCAGTTTGTCTGCCTGAACGTAAACTTACATTGAAAAATGTAAGTGTGTGACAGAATGCAAATCCTGATAGATTTCTTCCGTTCTTCCATGGCATTAAATAAATTATTAAAAAAAAAAAAAAAAGGGGGTCAGATAAAGAAGCAATATTCAGGAAAGCAAAAGCAACAACAGATGAAGTCATGACCAAATAAGAGCTTCAAAAATATTTTTTACTCCACTACCTCACTCTACCTTCGTACCTTTAGCTCTACTGTACTAGAGAGCATCCTCCCCACATAACTTGTCTGTCCTTAGAATCTTATTTATGCAAACCACACCGCCACTGGCCCTGTGTCCACTGAAGCCCCAAGCTGAGAAAGACATGAAGAAAGGGACTGAATGTGATCGGAAAGCTTAAAACAGAAAGGGCAGATAAACCCTCAGAATGGATTATCCTTTAAAAAAATGAATGTCTTTTAGCTTTTCTCACAAGCAACTTGAAATTGTGAAAACTGGAAATATAAGGAATGCATCCTTAAAAAGATCAGTAATACTTTGCAGAAGTAAAAATTTAGATGGTTCTTTATCAGGAAATTATTTACAATAGCTTTAAAATAACTAAGGCATTAGAATTTACAAATCTATACTTCAAATTACGGAATTTAGATTACTTTGAAATATATGTTTGCTATACCTATATAGAAAGAATTAGATCATAGTATCTGAAAGTCCACGCGGAAAAGAGAGTATGCTTTTATATTCTCCATAATTAAGGAGAACATGCCTGAGACTATAATAGAAAAAAAACATGAGAAGCTCTGACAGAGATAACTGCATGACTGAATTGGACCATGTAAGTGACTAAGGCAAGAACTAAATCAGATTACGGATGGTAATTGAGAGCGTCAGCGATTAGCATGTATACATCTTGGATAATATGGCAGGAAAGGAAATTACCATACATAGAAAAAAAGACTTCACCAGTAATAAAGATCACAAAGGATTTGTTACATACTTCTATAAGAAAAGAACCATGACAAACAGCTGTATTTTCTAAGTAAAAATAATATGATTGCTTTCCCTTGCTTTCACGTATCTGTACATTTGTACCTTGACAATCTGTAGTATTTTTGCTCTTTTATAGTAACACTTCCTAGAGTTTTTTTTTCACTGAAGAATGCTTGTGTACCTTTTGAAAAAAAAAGCAAAGGTTCCATATTGAAAATAACACATCTATATTGATCCAGTACAACTGTAATATTGTATTAAGAATAACATACTAATAAATCTCTTTTGTGAAGCGCTGTAGAATTTTCTCATTAACTGATGACAAATTCAATATGCAACATATTTTGTGTTTACAATAGGATAGAAAGCAAAGGAGAAGGAAAAGTATCAATCAGGCTTGCCTGCATTTGAAAGATAAGACAGATTAACACTGGCTGGGAATTTAAAGTACCAAGAGCTGTTTCTGAATAATTCCATATGTGGACCCTCTTATTTTGGAATAAAAGTGCTTTGTCCCTGTTCAGCTTGACCCACTTTCCAAGTGTAGTTAATCAGGAACAGTGTTACATGTAAACAACCCTCATGTTTGCTCTTTTGCTTAGAGCAATAAAGTTCACTATCTAGGGTTTCTGATTCAAACCAATTTAAATATTTTTAAAAATTCTAAGTAGGCTATGAAAGAGTGACTAAATTAAAATTAAAATGTAATTGTGTCATTTTCACTGTTTCTCTAAGTAATTTATTTCAAGGTTAAAATGCTTTTAAAAGAGTGGCAATAGTGGCTACTCAGAATCACATAAGACAAATCTGCTCTCTGAAAAACAAGAAGTTACAGAATAGATTTTTAGAAGTATATGCCAAGGGTCAGCTCCAGTGCCTCAGCACTTCAGAAATCAAGTTATTTACCTAATGTAAATCCGTAAAGTCTACTGAGGACAATAACTCCCTCCTTCCACACTCAGAGTTGAGCTAAACCTATGTGAACTCAAGGCGACAACTCAAGTTGCTGTGTTAAACTCAGCACTGCGCCAACTGTGTTCACCCAGATGATCTGCTCAGGCTGCAGGTGGAATAAAATCAAATCGACTCACAAAATACTGTGTAGATATGATTAGAAATTTACAAAAATGGAAGTGGGACACTAGGTGTCTGTAAGCAAGTCTAGTAAGCCTGAGTCTGCACACGTGTTTGACCTGGGCCTCATACCACAGCCTTGGACATGCAAGTCTTGTGACCCATTAATGCTGTGAACGTATTAGTGCGTCCTTAAACACTACAGCATCCACTTAGAGACAACAGCCAACACCGGAGAAGCAGGAAGAGCAGCTTCTTTAAGCAATGTCATCTGCACCTGATCTTGAGCCCTGTTTGCCTGTTCCCCAGGAGAAGCAAGCACTAAAGCAAACTCAGATAGCTCATGGCATGGGCGGCCAACACACCCATCCTGCAGCGGAGCACGGGAGGGGTGTCCACAAAGCATGAAAGGCAGCGTTCAGTGAGCTCTGTACACTGCTCAGCCATTCACTACGGCTTTAAACTCTTCTCAGCAGGTTCTGTGATGGCCCTTTCTGGTCTGTTTGAGAACAGATGAAAGCTTCAGGTACTTGAGCAGCCTTCTTGAACACAGCAATGTTATGTTTCAGATAGCGATTGCTGCAATCTTGCTTTGGGAAATGCTGCTAGAGCCTCCTGCTTCCTTAAGGAGCAGTGCATGGCTACCTTGTAGGAAACCAAAACTGACAGCATGTATCGTATTAACAGTGCTTCTTTAAACTTCACTGTTGTATTTTAACTTGAAATTGTCTTCACTGAAAAGGAGCTATTTTTAAAAATATTAAAAGCTTCAAAATGTTTTACATGAGGCCTGAAATAAGAGAAGTGGTGGATATGAAATTGTTGTCTGTTCCTGTTCCTGTTCAATGCTAAGTACTGTTTTGAAGAGATAAAAATGTAAGCTGCCGTATTAAGCAAACCAAAGCACTTGTCTTCAGCAGCTAAATTTTTATGTCAGTGTTTATATTATTCCTGAAGCACCGATCTGTGCAGCCATGTCTTATTTTAGAATCTCTCGCAGGGTTCAGAGAGCAAGCACAGCAGACGTCTCCCTGCGTAACCACGCAGCACTGTCTGAGCTCGAGAGCTACACAAGCCATCAACAGTGGGAAATGCTGTCATTTTAGCGAGGGAATATTATGTCTTTTCTCTCACTCCACAGCCTTTGAACTAGTGAAAAAGCCTTCTCATGGTAATTGAGGAACTTCATTAAATTATGGTAACTCAAATGTAGCATCCTTTTGATATTAAGCATATAAAATAAAATAGATCAAAAGCAGCACACTAGCCAAGACAATTTTAAGAATAAAAAATAATTATCTTCACCCGATCAATTCAATAAAATGATTTTAAATACTTTATTTACTTTGCACTATTTAGGCAGTCTGTTCTTGGCATTGATGAATCTTGAATTAATGTGTTGTGTCTTGAAATTATGCATTTTGAATACGTTTTTAATATATGAAATTTAGAAACAAATTAGTTGCTTGGATACCCAGGTTTACTTGAGGAAAGAAGTCTTTAAAGCAGAAAAATGAAAAAAAGCTGCTGGATGTTATCAAACTGTTTTATCACATACCACCCTTTGCTGTGAAAAATCAGTTGTCTGCTTTAGTTATTGAACTGAATTTCCACTCACGAATCATAGTCTTACTGATTTTAAATATGCCTTTGTGCTTTACAGTCAGATTTCCTTTGCTGATCTTAGCCCATTGCCTATACATATTTCTGAAAGTCATTTGTGGAAAAGCTTATTTTCACTCACTTTCAACTACTGATAACAGGTCTGGCATGAAAATTACCTCAAAATTCCGTTTGTTGAAATGTAACAGGACAACTATAACTATTAAGTCCTCAAATAGTTTTACAGTTAAAATATATTTGGAGGAAAACTGTAAAAACTATTCTGTACAATAAAACAAGTAATACATAATACAATGAGAGGATTATACTCACAGTATTAGGAATAGCATGATTGAACAGTAATTATCGAGTTCCTTTCTTTAAAGCTCTCTTGTTACTTTCCAATGACAAGTTTCTTATACATTTGCAGGGAAATGTATAATCAGGGAAAATCAGGGAAATAAGAAGTTACCCTCAAAACAATGGCATATTACTCTGAAATGAAAATTTTCACTTTCAAATCATATTTACACTGGGTATTATCATCTCAGGCAACCTGTTCTCCTCCTTAAGTTATAGCTAATATTACAAAGATTTCATTGATTAATAGATAATATCTGTTGGCTTTGCGTAGACACAAAGAATTATTAAGCCTATTGCATGCACAAAATTGTAGTGGCTGCAGACAAACTCATCACAAACAATGAATTTATTGCTAAATTTGAATGTGAAAAAAAACAGTCCCTGGGAAGCCGACTAATCCATTTTTATCCAAAAGAAGCACTACTGCCAAATTAATAATTACAATTTAAGAAAAATGTTGCAGATATGCAAGAAACTCAACAACAAAGATTACAGATGGAGCTATTATGTGTAAGAAGATGCAGTAACAGAAGATACAAGACTATCAGATCTGCAGCATGGAAAAGGAAAAACAAACAAGAAATACAAGGATGGCTGAAGAGTCCATTTGTGTTCACTTGAGAGCGGTTATTTGCAATCTAATAGACTGGAGAGGTAGAAACCAGAGTTCATACTGCAGATTGCATTTGAATCCTTTTATTCCTTGATGATGAAAGTGAGATATTACTGAAATTTTTGATCAACACTGTAAGTGGTTTTTAAAAGAGCCAAGTGATGGATGCCAACAATCTCTCCAGCTATCAATTTTTTTCCAATTCTTTTTGGTCTTCCATTTTTGCTCAATATGATTATGAGTTCAAGAAGTGACATTATCACGTCCATTTTCTATTTCAAACACACGTAAGATTTCCTCTGTACTTTCATTTCGTTTGGTGGGTATCTCCAAAAACTACTGCTGAGAAGTTTATCCTCAGTCTAGACATCCCTTATATCAGGTATGGCCAGGAGCAGATTGTTCTCTGCTTGAGACAAGCTGCTGAACAGCTGCATGGCTAACACTGTAAAATGTAAGGTGGAAGCACAAACTGTGTCACTACATTGTAACCCAACGTTATTATAAATGTTAGCTAAGCTACTCAAGTAGCCAAGCAGCAGCAATCTCAAGGAACATTTAGTTTGTGATGTGTTTTTTCACAAGGTCATTGCTCTCCCTCAGAAATGTGAAGCCTGCAAAACACAATGCAACTGTTTCTCATTTCGTTGAGAATCTATACTGGAGCATATTCTACATGAGATTTATACATCTACAAGTATAACCAATTAGAACAGCTTTTTAGCACCCTTTGCCTATACTGTAAGATACAAACTGGCAACATATTGTCTTTACAGTGAAAATGAAAATAATGGTTTTGACCAATTAAAATTATTTCCTGAACTGGGTCTTCCTACCTGAATGATCATCTTTCCCTGCCAGGAAGCCGTAACTGGTATGATGAATAAAGACAACCATAAAAAGAAGGGAGCGCAAGTATAGAAACTATTTAGAGTTCATTTCCAGCAGTACGAAAGTGTTCATGCAAATCAAAACAAATCCTCTTCCAGTCAAAGGCTTACTTCACGAGAATTCATCAGTATGCTTCCTTTTCACTTCATTTTGTAAAAAATTAATTCTGCTCTCAGAAATATGTTTGACTTAATAAATTTCAAAAACAGCTAACAAACTGAATATATTTTGATATGCTATCAAGTCTACCTTGAAACATGTAAAAATCATTTTTTAGAACCCAACAGAGAACATAAATTTCACCATTCAAATACACAAAACTCTAACAGATAATAAGATTGCTAGGATCATGAGACTTAACGTGTAGCTAATCCGTGTGTGTGTATATATATATATATATATACATATATAAGCATTATCATACAAAATCTACTATTGCATTGTGCATCTGGCAAACGCAATACTTCATTCTTAATTAGTTGTAGAAATTTGCTAGTGAAAAATGTTTAACAAATGTAATCACCAGTCAGTCTGCAGCAGATGTTCTGTCTCACATGTAATCAGCAGTTGGCAACTGCAATTGCCTGGAAAGTACACCTACTCCTTCCACTGAAATCCATGGTGCTCTTCATTCTCACTTTAGGGATCCAAGGTCAGACTAAACAGCTAACTTGCACACAGCTCACTTGAAATGTAAAATGACCTACCAAATGCTCTGTTACTTAAAAGCGGATCTGTTTTGAAAATTATGTGGGCAGCAAGGAGCATAACCTTTAACCCTATTACACTTTTTTTTTTTCCAGATAAACTAGATGCTCACATTCTGACATTTCAGTGTTAGGATTTCTAACGCTGGACTGCAAGGGTTACAGGGAAACCATAACAACACTTCCACCTCCAGCATGACATGCCTTCCAGATACGTCAGTTCTGGCTGCGCAGCGAGAAAGAGTTGGCTGCTGGAGGCTTTCCACTAGGAACTGACTCTTGTGTTTTTCTGCCTCCGAGAGAGCACATAGGAAACCTGATATGTAATTTTCTCCTTACTGATCGTGCAGGAAAAGCTTCTCACTGTTTAAAAGCTGAATGCAGCTTGGCATGTGATAGTTTGCTCTCATGTGTGTATAATTCATAATACATTACATTACTGTAAACACATTGTCATTGAAACACAAATCTACAAAAAAAAAATGCATGGATGCTGAGGATACTTAAGTGGGACACATCATGCTAAAGGCATAGCAGATTTAGCCATAGCTAAAGGCAAAGAAGATTTACATATTGTGTCTTGTGATGGGCATTTTCCTATTGAGCATCTTCACTGTGCCATAAAGAACTGATCTGACATTCAGGTAGAGGAGCAGATATCGAGAACTCATTCCAGGGTTCCCTGTTCTTCTGCAGCATTTGCGGTGACAAACCCTAGGTGCCACGAGCTGCCCATGTGAAGAGGGACACTTTGCTGGCCTGTTGCTTGGCTTGTTTTCAAGGGCAATGCGACCTTTCCCTGGGGGGATGAAGGCTCAACCCTATGGTCACCATCGCACCCAGCGTTCCCTCCAGGACCCGCCCCACGTGGAGCTGGCACCCGTGTGCAGGGGTAGCTGCCTGAGGCTCTGCTGGATGGTTCTCTGCTGCACATGGCCAAAGACCGTCTCCCTGTTGCGCATTCTGCTGCAACTCTGCACGTGTCACCCTTGTCCTTACCCAGATCAAGGATCAAGTTTTTATGCCTTCTATTATTTTTAAGTATGTTTTTAAAATACCTAGCAACCAAACTGGTAAGCATTTAATAGTCATGGTAGCATGAAACTCTTCACTGTGTGCAGATTTCTGTTTTTCTTTTAATATTAGATGCATTCTCTTCTTCGACCTTTCCATCTTACCACTTGTATGCCCCTGAAGTCTGGCCCAAATTCTAGGTAACAAAAAGCAAATACCATTTTCATATCATCTCAAAAATTTCATGAAAAAAGAGAACTCTCTAAGTACATGTACAAACAGAAGGAACTAGAGTTAGATACAATGCTTTGTCTGTACTAAGTTAATTCACAGATTTCATTTTTTCTGATGTATTAATAGAACTGCATTAGCTCCCTCCTGTGGTTAATTTAACACCGTTGCAATATATAGTTAATAAAAGCACCTATTCAAAACATTTTAAAATATAATGAGGTTTTGGACACTTCCTGAAATAGTTATTCTTTCTCTGAAGAGAAAGACATTTAAACTCTGTTTCAATATCCTGTTTGCCCTCTCCCATTGTCTTTACATAAAAACACTAATGTGCACAAAACCAGGAAAAATAAAATACATACATTTTTGCACACTGCATCTATGTTCATATAGCACTGAGAAGGGGGAAGGTGGGGATAATAATATTACACTTTCTTACTGTGGTATTAGTGAAGAATATCTAGTTAAATATGATGGCCACAGAAAGCCAGACACAGGACTTATACAAAAAATAATTCAGGAATAACTCTGTTGAAATAATTCAGAAATAACTGTTGCAGGTTGCTAAATAACATTTTACATAAATTCTTTAGGCATTGTCACACCATGACTGAGTAAAAGGCAAACAAGCATCTGACTCTTGCTATGAATACCAGTTGATTGACTGCTGTTATAAATCATTTAATGAGACTAATGCTCAAAAGACAGCTGAAAAACTGGCTGTCTCATTATAGCATTCTGAGGTGTCACTAATAAGACAGCTCAAGAAGAACATAGATTTAAATAAACATTTGAAAAAAACATTGCCAATGTCTACCAAATATACTGTTAAACAGCTTCTATTTGGAATGAGTTATTTACCAAATTACTGAATCAGACAAACATTCTAAAATATTTTAAAACATATTTGTAAATAGTGGAGCCTCAATTTCATCTCAAAGTAAAATTTTATACTATGATAAACAATCTTGTAATTTCGCTTTCCCTAAGCACTTGGATGCTTATAAATACACATTCGAACATGCAAGTGTGTGCATAAGATATTATACAGAAAATTTATATTTCCTTCTTTTATCTGTCCATATGGATGTATACACACCCAGAGATAAATAAATATCTATGAAGACTGAGACATCCATAACAAGATAATAAATATGCTTTATATACACATATACATATATTTTGCTTTGATGTTGTCTGATCTGCATTCTGCAATACTGTTGTCACAAACTCAAGGAGAGACATCCTACACAGTTTTTCTCGTCTATTGCAGGCAATACTTTCTATTTGTTTTGTAACAGTCTACATAATATAAATAAGAGTGGACCTAAGTGTCAACAAAAACATGAAACAGAAAAAAAATCGTATTTGCAAAGTGCCTGACATGTTTAAAGCATTGTATAGATATTGAGCAATAAATCCTCAAAACAGTCCCTCAAGACCAAAAGCATTTCCATCTCCTATGCTTTAGAAGAGATAGGGAAAGGCTCAAGCCTCAAAGCAAGTCAATCCCAAAGCCTTAAACAGAGTTTTAGGAGTCCTCAGAGCATAAAGAAGTGAGGGAAAAAAAAAAAAAAAAAAGAGATCTTGAAGAGGGGCCAAAAAAACAGAAGATGAGATACATTAGTTCATAGTTACCTTTTATGATGTTGCAAAAACATATCTGTAGTGCATTTGTAATGCATTTTAGGAAAAAAATGCATTATGCACATGTATTTCTGTCAATTAACAATCCTTTGCAAGTTTGTTCTTTCTAACAGATTCAGCTGAACTGGAAGAATATGTTCAAATGAGGTGTTTGGCTCGGAAGAAGTTCTCCATATTTATGTTCTTCAAACCTTTAAAGGCTTTGCATAATTTGGAGATGGACAAAGAACCTTCATAACAAATAGAAGCTTCCATCTTTTTTCAGATTTCTTAGCCCTTACAGAAGCAGACATGGTTTTCCTTTAAGGTGTATAGAGGAGACACTGCAGTGAAGATGTTTCTGTCCAGAAAGCAGAGGGAACCAGTGGTCTTGTAAGGTATCTCCAACGCTGCATTTTTTGTCCTTTCCTTCTAAGGATATGATCATTCCTTAGTCATAAATACTTTCACTAATAAGACTACTAAGCTTTGGAGAGGGAAAAGATAGATCCTTTGAATGATCTGCTTGTTGGAATGCAAAACATTTTGATTTTTGTGTTAAAAAAAAAAATCTGCCTATTACACTTATGAGAGTTTTAACCTGTGTCAAAGTCTCCCTGTTGCTATTATGACTAATAGCAATCCCCAAGCTCCATTATCAGCTAGTGGGAACTAACCATCCCAGAGGGGTTTCCTATATAGGACATGAGCCCATAGCCTCTCAATGCACAGAGACACACCACCTGAAGAGCGGTAACTTGTGGCAGAAATAAGAAGACAAGCCTAGAATACTGGTCACAGAAATCTGAAGCTTCTGTTCAGATGAAGCAGGAGACCACAACTGCAATTTCTGAGACTATGATGATCTAGGAAAGGTATCTATGCTTGAAATCTTGATGATGTCCTGAGTAATTCCCATGAAATCTGTTGTATCACTGAAATTCTCTCTCTGTACAAATACAGACCAAGTGAGGTCATATCTCTGCCAAATCAGAGACATCTCATGTAGCTTTAAACATCTAGAATTAGTGTGTCTAATTTCACACAGCATGTCTTCACAGTAAACAGAGGGAGACATGCAGCTCCTGAGGGTGACACATCTCATTTATAATAAACACTCATTTCAGGATGCTGGGGATTTACAGTTGAGCATAAGCTTTAGCCGCCTAGAATACACTCCAGAAATAATGGACTTTCAGGCATTAAACTTACAGATGCAATTGATACAAAAGGAAAATGGAGGAAAATGTAGGTACTTACCAAGAATGACAGAGGACTCACAGTAGTAATAACCATTAGGCTGCTTCTTCTTCAGCATGGAGCAAAGGTCTAGGCGGTGCAGAATTTCATCTCCAAAATAATGACTTTTAAATTTTTCATATAGGCTTGGATCAATTTTTTTCACCTTTAAATATAATAACATAAAATTCAGTTAGGTATCTAGTAGAAGACTGAATTTTAACATCTAATTTCTATGTTTTTTTTTTTTTAACCAAAGGTATTGTTAGAATGGAAAACTTCTGCTTGAAGTTGCACGCAGAATCCTAAAACAATAATGTCTCCAATCTTCTGGTTTAGTTGAGCCATATCCACTGCAAAACCCAAACAAGAGAAAAAAGCGGTATTACACCTCCTTTCTACCATTCCCTCTTAATTCCTATAGGAAACAATATTTATTTACACAATGCTACAACTGCTTTTTCTTCAAATGGTTTGCAATTGTCTTCATGGACTGTGTAACTGGAAGTTAAGGTCTCTGTCAGCATTGGGCATATCCATACAATGCAGAATCTCAAGTATTTGCCAAATGCAGTTTTCTGGGTCTTTAAAACCACCACATAGGAAAATAAACCACCAAATAGGAAAATATGCTCCATTTTAACCAATAATAGGCATTTTAACACAGTAAATCTAAAAACTTATCAACATATTTAAACAATCCTATTAAAAAATATCACTTCCTATCTACAAACATAAATGTTTTATAATACCAGCATCACTAGATAGTGTTGAATATATGAAGTGGAATAAATGTACTCATTATTACGCTATATTCAGAAAACATCAGTTATTTTAAGAGTCTAGTGCTCCTGACTGCATTTCAATAACAGTAAAGCATTTCTGTAGCAATTAGATAACTTCTGCTTCAGTCTACCCCAAAATAATGCCATTTTAAAACAGTTACAATGCTTTTTACAAATTATTGCATCACTTCTTCTCAATGCCCATGTCTTGTGATGCTTTGTTCACAGTTACTCATAAACAGTATGCGCTTTTTCTTCCATAAAAATACACGGACTTTGGAAGCACTTGGCTTCAGTAAGTACCTCAATATTTTGCTCTCTATCCCCTAACCTTATAACTTACTTAAGGTCAGAAATGTTCTTCCATTTGCTTCATCTTTGAAATGATGACATCTAGTGGTTCATGTTTTAAGCTTCTACATTTATTCAACACTCATCATCTAAAATGTGGTATTCTAGGGCTAGATTAGTCCTTAAGGATTTTAGCTATTTTAAAATAAATCATCATTCCTTGGTCTTTGGACAACAGTTCTTTGAAATACACTTAGACATCAGTCAGTAATAAAAAAAGAACTTTTCAGCTAGGAATATACCAGTCAAGATGTCAACCCTTAACTATTTGTGGAATAAGATGAGAAAAAGATGGACATCACCACTTCATGCTCCCAAAATAAACAGCATTTACAAAAGGCAGGGATGCTGCTTGTCAAAAACAGATCGGTAGCGTGTGAATCAAACACTGAACGTTCAGGAAACAAGTTCTGCTCGTGACATATGATTGAAAGAGATTCGGAGAAGCACTCAGGGGAATTGGGTGGTATTTTTAGCATCTTGAAGCAATTTATGGAGCACTCGTTGCAGTGGTTGCAATGAGATGCTGATGATGAAGGGATGAAACAGTGCAGATGAGTGGGAAGATTGCCCCTCATTTCTCATTTCAGAGAGTCTGGAAGAGCAGCGATGGAGCAGCAGAGCTGCTTCCCGTGGGAAGCTGCAGATGCTGATGAGGGTGACACGCTCCCCCGGGCGAGAGCGACGGGGCACTTCCGTGGCCGCCGCGGCAGGGGCGGAGGGAAGACGCGCACGCCCTGGAGAAGCACGGCCACAGGAAGCTCCCTGCCGTGGACGCCGCACGGCAAAGCACGGCCGCATGGCGTCAACGTGGTGCCAAAGCGACGTGCGCCAGCAGCGACGGCAAGCGGCCTCACTAGCCACGCCTGGGAGACGCACAGCAAAAACGCCCGTGCCAAGCAAATCCATGTCTGCCCGCACCAGGCCTCCAGCTCCTGCCGGCCAGCGGTCCGGGGTGCTCCAGGGTCCAACCTCCATCCTCTGCCGGCCTGAGCGCCGTCTCCTCTCCCCTCAGCAAGGGGCTTCGCAGGGCACGGGGGCAGCGCGCAGCTCCCGGGAAGCAGGCAGGAGCAGCACAGAGCCGAGGCTCGGGCGCCCGGCTCCGCTGCGAGGTCGGCGCAGGAGGCTGGGGCCAGGGCCCGCAGGGAGGCAGCGGTTGCTCCTCGGGCGCTGCCAGGCAGCGCTGCGGGCAGGGCCGCCTCGTCCTGGCTGCGGGACGCGGGGCCGCAGGCGCCGAGCGCGGCGCTCCCGTGACGGGGCCAACGGGCAGCACAAGGACAGGGGGGCAGGAGGGCGAGGGAAACTTCTGGCCTGCTAGCCGCAGCTGTGAAGAGCTGCCCAGTCCGTGAGCGAGGAGGCCGAGGGGAGGGGAGGAAGAGACAGAGCAGGAAGCAGCAGGGAGGCGTGAGGGCGGTTATGGTCGATCCCTGAAGCGCTGCTTTGCATATTTGTATAGAAACTGGTACTATGCAGAGCTGCTGCGATACGCAGGGGTACACAGGATACACAGGACCTATTACGGCTGAACTTTCCGCTCAGCACCAAAAGGCGGTTTCATGGTCCTCACGCTTTGGGCTGTAACACCAAGCGGGCCACAGAAGGATCCAGAAAGCCTTGTGAAGAGTTAGAAGGGCAAGACACTACTAACTAAAATAAAGGATATATAAAAACCCTATGAAACTATCCGAGCAACTAACGAACACTGCTGGTAGTAGCTCAGTTACAGCCTGCTTGGAAGCAAGATGCCGCTGTAGTTGTGGCTACGTGTTTTCACGTGAACTGGTAACACCCAAATGTCTGTAATTCCTAGCAGCACCTCAGTTTCTCCAGGGCTAGAAGAGCGTTAACCCACTGCTGTTAATTACAGACCCGTCCTCAGGACTTTTTGGATGAGCTGTGAACAAAAACATCCCTCTCCAACAGAATGAGTGGCACCAGCCGTCTCTTGCCCTCACTGCCCGTGCCTGAACCAGAAGAGGATCCAGAACATTCTGAGACACACATGTCTGTTCTGTGGTTTGCAGGGCAGCTTGCAGTCACCTACTATGACACAGAAGACTGCTCGATTTACTTCATGCCTGACGCACCGGATAACGAAGACCTCAAACTACTGCAGAAAGTTATCGGGGAAGTTCTTCCTCAATGCATAGTGACCAGTGCAAAACAGGACCAGAACATTGCCAAATTCCTGAGTGACCTAAGGGATGCTGGTGACGAGAAAGATACAAGAAAACCAGAAATTGTCTTGTTTCCCAATATAGATTTTGGGCTGGAAGTCAGCAAGCAACGGATCTTATCTAGGCAATTCCCATTTATCCCATCTCATATGACCGCAACAGAGAAAATTCTCTACTTGTCCTCAATCATTCCTTTTGAGAGTCCACTCATGATACGAGCACTAGGAGCACTCCTAAAGTTCCTGGACAGGAGAAGGGTTGGAGTTGAGCTAGAAGACAGCTCTGTTGTAGTTCCTATTTTGGCCTTTAAAAGGTTTCTGCTGTCAGATATTGTGAATATGGACCAAGACACTTACTGTGTCCTGCAGATATTTAAAAGTGATATCCATCCTTCTGTGTACAAGTTGTCCAGTGGATTAAAAGAAGGATTCAGCTTATATGGAATTTTAAACCGCTGCAGGTGCAAATGGGGAGAAAAACTGCTGAGGCTGTGGCTTACACGACCTACACGGAACTTGACAGAGCTGAACAAACGGCTAGATGTTATCCACTTCTTCCTCCTGGCTCAGAACCATGAAACAGTCCTCACCCTTCAAGACTGCCTCAAGAATATAAAAAATGTGCCTCTTATTCTAAAAAGAATGACCCTTTCCAACACAAAAGTCAGTGACTGGCAAGCACTCTATAAGACAGTGTACAGTGCCGTGTGCCTCAGAGACACATGTCGTTCTCTACCCAACACTATTGAACTCTTTCAGAGTATTTCACGTGTATTCACTGACGATCTTCACTACATTGCTAGCCTAATCAGCAAAGTGGTGGACTTTGATGCCAGCATCTCAGAGAACCGTTTCACTGTTAGACCGAATGTGGATCCCACCATTGATGAAAAGAAACGGAAGCTAATGGGACTGTCAGACTTCCTTACAGAAGTGGCCCGAAAAGAATTGGAGACCTTGGACAACCATATTCCTTCCTGTTGTGTGATCTACATTCCGTTGATTGGGTTTCTTCTTTCCATTCCACGGCTGCCAACTATGGTGGACAAGAGTGACTTTGAAATTGAAGGCTTGGATTTCATGTTCTTGTCAGAGGATAAACTGCATTACAGAAGTGCTAGGACGAAGGAGCTAGACAGCATGCTGGGTGACTTGCACTGTGAGATAAGGGACCAGGAAACACTTATCATGCATCAGCTGCAGACAAAGATCCTGGAGAAGTCTGAAGTGCTCAGCAGTGTGATTGAGTATACGGCACAGCTGGATGTGCTGCTAGCTTTGGCAGTGATGGCCCGGGAGAACGCTTACTGCCGGCCACACTTCACTCACCGCCACGGCTTCCACATCAAGGACGGACGACATCCACTTATGGAGCTATGTGCAAAGACTTTTGTGTCCAATCCCGTGAACAGTGGCGAGGCTACTGGTCGAATAAAGATCATCACAGGGCCGAATTCATCTGGAAAGAGTGTCTACTTAAAGCAAGTAGGTCTTATAATATTCATGGCTCTAATTGGCAGTTATGTCCCTGCAGCAGAGGCTGAGATTGGAGCAATTGACGGGATTTACACCAGAATCCACAGCAGGGAATCGGTTTCGGTAGGACTCTCCACTTTCATGATTGATCTCAACCAGGTTGCCAAGGCAGTAAACAATGCTACAGAGAGGTCCTTGGTACTTATTGATGAGTTTGGCAAAGGGACCAACACAGTGGATGGCCTCTCCCTTCTAGCTGCTGTCCTGAGGTACTGGATCAATAAAGGCAGCCAGTGTCCACAGGTCTTTGTCTCTACTAATTTTCACAGCTTAATGCAGTTAGAACTCCTACCCAACACACCTCTTCTGCAATACTTGACCATGGAGACTCACCAAGATGGAGACGAGCTCATTTTCTTCTATCAGATTAAACAGGGCATATCCACTGTTAGTCATGCTGCCAACATTGCCGCATTAGCTGGAATGCCAGCCAAAATTATTGAAAGAGGAGTGGAAATATCAGAACTGATTCGCAGTGGAAAAGCTATTGAACGTATTGATCATCCTTCAAAAGGGGACCAGATGGAAAAATGCAAGTCTCTGGTGGAAAAGTTTCTTTGCCTAGACCTTGATGATCCCAGTGTGGATTTGGAAGAGTTCATGCGTAAAGAGGTGCTGCCTTCTGCAGCCTCAGTTCTGTAAGAGGGGTGCAAGAGGGCATGAGCGTGGATTACATGGTATCTACCACGTTCTGCAGGAGAGTTTGGTGTCTTAAGAATATGCACTATAGCTAACACCTCGCACCATATTTAGCTTGTAAAAAAATATGTTTGTAGTAAATGTCCTTTCTTTTTCCTGTTTTAAAAAAGTACTATAGCTATGCTTGTCTGTGATATTGTATTTCATTTAGTGCTACCAAAGCAGAATGATCAACTCAAAGATGTTGTATTCTCTTCCAGTTTTTGGATCACCTGAACCCAGTTTATGCCTCTGCTTATTGTTTAGCTCTTAAAACAAAAAAAAATAGAAAAGTCACAAAACATTTCTACTGTTCTCATGAGACTGTGAAACAAAAGTGTTTATTGTTTTCAATCACCAAAGTGATTGTTTCAGACATTTTAGGATCAGCATCAAAAGATTCTAAATAAGTACGTGCTCCCGGCTCCCTGACCAGCAGGTAACAGCTGTCACAATACAAACCAGTGAAATCGAGGCTGATAAATGGAAACACAGAGAAGTTAAATGATCTCTGTAGTTTTTTTTAATACCTGCATTTCTGTCCAAAATGACAGAGAAGCCAAGAATTATTAGAAAAAGAATGTTGGCTGTCAGAATCAGAGGGATAAACAGATCTAAATTTCTTTAGTTCTACTGAGAAGAATCACTCTCTTCTCGTTAATGTTCTCTACACAAGGATTACATATCTATACCGGATGAGCTTAAAGAAAAACTAAGCATAGGAAACTGAAAACTATACCAGGGACCCAAGACAGAGAAGACAGAGATGGACATTTTGCATTCTGTTTTCATGTATTAAGTGGAACTTGGGGTTAAAAGAATAATACCAGAAGGTAAGGACTCCCTTTCAACTTCTCCTGACAGTGCAAAGTATCTTTATTGAAAACAGCAGGCAATGAATGAGTAAGCAGCAGATATTCATGAATAAATGCATGTTGCAGCAGAGCAGATATATAACTAATGCAGAGCTAACGACCTTTCCTGCAGTGGGTTAACTGCCTGAACTTTCACGTTTAAACAAGCCAGAACACACTTTAGATGGTAGACTTACTGTCCCACCATCAAAGCTTCCTGTAACTGCTTACAGGATGTCTAATAAGAGACATCAGCTACACTTTCCTTGGGCTGTGTCTGATTTCAAGAAGCCCAATCTATTAATGCCACAAAATGCAAGAGAAAAATTATACGAGAAAAAGTAATTAATTTTGCAATTATCAGTACTAAACATCTTATCTATTTGGTATGACTGTGCATGATGACAAAAAGATGGATATGAGTGAGAGCACATCAAAAAGTTTTTAATTCCGACAGAGCTTTGATTTTGACTCCATGTAGAATTTTCTTCTTTATGACATGCTATAATACTACAAAATAAGTAACTTGTGCTATCTTGATAAGAAATTACAACGGTGACAAAAGTATAACACAATTTACATAGAAATACAAGAATAAATTACTGAATCAGGCAATTGCTGCTATTTCCCATTAAATTATAGTAATGCTACCTGCACAATCATTTCCAGGCTCTTGACAATAATACCATTGCAGCTGAAAGGTGAACTTGGCCTTGTAAAACACATATAAGTGCTGCAAACACAAACAGACTTTGGCTTCTCATATATTTTCATTTACTCATTATACCTACAGCATTGTAAAGGAATATTGTATAGAAGAATATAGTATATAGGAAAATACCCATAAATAGTATTTGTTGCAAATTTCTTTGTCAATCTCTGTTTGGGCTAAAGATTTATGGCGTACTAATTAAGGAGATGCCATCAGAGCAAATCAGCTGTCAGTCGTCTCCTATTTATGAAATACATTTCATAGTATTTGCAGTTCTGTCAGCATTAAGTATCAAAGAATCCCAAAATGTCATACAGCATTTATCAAGTATGCTTTAGAACACTCCCTGAAAAAGAAACAGTCTGGACAAATGAAAAACAGAAGGGCTGTGACTGACCTACTGTCATGTAGCAAGCTAGTAAGGGAAGCAGGAATAGAAATACTATATAGAAAAAATCTTCCAGTGAAAAAATTTATGAATATATATACACACACACCTTTAATTATAATTTTACTGTATTCTTTGTTTAGAAGACATAATACTAATCCAAGATTCTTACAACCTCAACAATCAACTGTGGAAAGGGCTGAGCATGTGCAAGGAAATCACCTCCCTCTATCTCCTTCCACAAGGATACACCCTGGTAAACGGCACCTTCTGATTTTGGGGAGTTTTGCACTAAATGCATTTGACCTCAGCATTGTCCAGCTGAGCAGTAAGAACAATCTTCTTCTCTCACTTCTGAGCAGCTGAAGTTCTTTCCCTAACTTGAGAAATGGAAGGGGAAACAATAACTCATAGATCATAGAGAGCTTTCTCACCCATTCTGTCTCAAACTTCTATCCTTTATTAATACTATTCAAACTTTTTTTTTTTTTTTTTTTGCATTTACATTTCTTCTATTTTTAGCTTAAAATGCCTTTGAAATAGAAAGGTGATTACTTGAGATTTTACTTCATTTTGAATTCTCAACCTCTTCTCTGTATATATCAATAATACTTTAGGAAAGTAAAAACTTTTCAGAATACAGGCATCTCAAAAAGCTTACACATATATTAAGGTTTCACAAGCAACATTTTTTTTCATTTTCCCCCAAAATAAATCAGAGTAGAA
>VZSV01000023.1:5711075-5739050 GCA_013398735.1 Nothocercus julius | reverse complement strand
TTTAAGCTTTTCCTAGCGTATTTTTCTTCTACTCCTCCATTTTTCGTATTACTTTATTATCTGATAATGCAATTAAACATTATGATAAAAGGTACTATAATATAGTTATTCTTTTTGTTTTATGTTTTTATTTATTACTTATTTATTATTATTTATTTCAGTAAATGAATGAAACTATCTCACTATATACATGAACACAGTGAGACAAAAAATGACTGTAAAGACTGATGCTTAACCCAGACAAGGGACTGGTAAGGAAATGGTCCCAATAAAATAATTTACAACTATTTAATACATCATATTTTTGTATACGTTGCATCTTAAGAACACTATACACATTACCAGTGTTATGGAGGACTAAGCAAGATGATTTGAAATGACATTGACCTGGTTCTGTCAGTAGCAGTGAATATCAGAACATAAAAACATATATATCCTTGCCAATAATTCATGCACGGTAGATAAATGTGAAGAAAAAAATGTATACTTAAGTGTATATACTTAACACAAGGAAAAGTTTGTGTGTGCTTACAAGAACTATGACATAATCTACAACTTGTGGACAAGTCCTTATTTCTGTTCCACAGTGAGTATGTGTTATGACCTCAAAGTTTTTTAATTCATCTCAATTCCAATTCATAATTAAAATTTGCACTTTTAGTATTTTTTAAACTTGGTTATTTTCAATGTAATTTGTAACTATTTTTCTTTAGATTTGTTATTAAGGGAATAACATTACATTTAAAATGTTTATATTATATATTTTAATTTATTCTTTTTTTAAAAGGTATTTCTTCAGACAATTACTTTTCTGACTTTCCGATGTTCTGTAGAGGGTCACAAAATACTCTACATAGTGGCAGTAAATACATTTTATAGACATATATTATATATACAATATATATGTTAAATTAGTGAGAAACAGAACCTGGTTATATTAGCATTGCTTTTATGTATTTCTCGTTATTGTTAGTTTATCTGACTTTTATGCACTTTGTCTATTTTTCTTGCCAACAAAACTAATAAATAGTCAAGAAACAATTTCCTATAAGAGAGAATTTAGATGTGTTTCATCATTACTCTGGAATTCACCAAAGCATTTATTCCATAAAGAACTGACAGTCTGTATATTGTGCATAATTCAAGTATGAATTGTTAGCTGCTTATATCTTTTCTCCCATACAGTAGCAAAAGAAAATTATCCAAACAAATTGCTTGCATATGCTGAGGCAGCCTTTTATGAGTACATACCCTACAACATAATAAAAATTCCTTAATTTGGAACAAGTACTTTTATCCTTTGACCTTGTATAGCTTCATAAAAGAAAACAGATGATGATTTGACTGGTCTGAGAATACCAAGAGCAGCAACCTGCAGTAAGCACAGGACTACACTGTTAAAATTGTAAAATTCCTAGTTATTTTTTTCTAAAATGTTAGTATTTTCTAAAGTATTAAAAGCTTACCTCTTCAGCTGGTTACAAAGAAGTAAAAACCACGACACTATAGCACAAGCAACCCATTTATTTGTCTCCAAATGAAACTTCCTGGAGTGTTGCTGAGCACTATGAAATGTGAGCTCACCTCCTTACGTAGCTTTGGTGATTTTGACAGCTTCATGAAGGTCAGATGGGGTTTAAAAGCTCGGTCTTCTCCTGCCAAGATGCCCTTTTCTTGAAATATCTTCTTTATAGTTCCTACGGGTGAAAAAAAATAGAGAGGCACCAAGATATTGTATAACAGATTGCTTAAAAATGTACTCTCAATTGTAATATGAGTCAGAGCTGCACCACATGAAAAAAAGAATTACTAAACAGCAGAGAAATTTCTGTTTAACTTCAAAGGTATGTGAAGAAACCCTCCTGTAAAAGTATTCTTATATTTGCAGATAATAAAGATCATGAATATGGCTTTATTAAAGGAATGGGTATTTAAAAGCAGTCCATGCTAGTGATTGCCTTTGCTGTCAGAAGCAGAACTCTGCATTAAGATTGTTGAGGAGTTATTATCCTTGAAAGAGTTTGCAAACTTCCGGGAAACTGAATTTTCTGTCTTCAAAAACACTACTCTGTGCCAAATTCTATCACCTGTATTTGGGTAATCACCCACTTCAGCTGAAAGGAATTCTGACTGAAAGCTATAAAATCTGGCCTTGACCTTGTACGGCAGAATTTGAGATCATACCACATATGTTAAAGTTGGATGGGGTTTGTTGTGTATTTTCAAGTTTCATTCTTGCCTTCCAAGCTCATTTCCTATTTTGAAGGTCTAAAACTTTCAAAAACAGATGAATTATATACAAATATGTCTACAGTCAAGGCCCAACAACTCTCTTATGCTGACCTAGTTTACTATTTCACAACTCATCTACCCAGAACCATGTACTGTTTCATTTCTTAGAAATAAATTTCAGTATAACACTTGAACCATGCTCCTAACTTCTGCCATCTAAAACACTTTGAACCAAAATATTCCACTGACATTTTGAAAAAAAGAAATTGAGATAAAATTGATAAAATCTGTGGCAAAATCAATACTGTGGTAAGTATGTTTCTGTTACTGGAAAGCACGAAAACTGCAAAACCTTTTCCTTCTTCACAAATGCACATTCCAGTTTTCATTTGCTGCAAGTCTAACAGACTCACACTATCCTTTACCTAAAAATCAAAATATGAAAAAAAGCTATTATTTGAAATTAATAAACTCTTACTATAATGATATATTTGCATCTTTTTTTTTTTTTTTTTTTTCTTGATATTTCAGCTGTAATAGAAAGAGCCAGTGTTGCTTTTCCCCCCTGGAAGGAAAGGCATTTTGCACTGGGAAGTGAACAGCACAGCTGGCTGAAAAATAGGGAAGACCCACAGAAGGTGGCACATCGGCACATAAAGCTGGATAGCTGTTGCAGAATGGCTAAAGGAACAGGGACATGGATCATAGAATCATAGAATGCTTAAGGTTGGAAGGGACCTCCAGAGATCATCTAGTCCATGTGAAGCTTTGAACAACCACGGCCTTGGCTTCTAACTCAGCTAGGCCCCTGGCATAAGTTAGGACTTAGGTTTGCAATATAGAGATCCCAGCATGTTTTTCAGAGGCACAGTGACCTTGGTAGTCTGCATAAACAATAGTAGCTTTGCAGTTATCCAGACTGTGAGAAAGTAGCTAAGCTTCCTTGCTGCTATGTTACCGTCCTAGTGATAGAGGCTCTGCTTAACATCCAATCACTTATTGCCAAAAGGTCTGTTTGTAACCGATGAGTTGCTGACAAGGGGTTCAACAATTACTGGATGTTATATACTCTGTACCTAACAATAAACGAAGTTCTGCCATATCACTCATATTGGGTGTACTGCATTTCTTCCCCGCACCCTCTCCCAGACATATCGGGTTAATCCTGGAGTTCAAGAAGAATCCGCATCTACAGATAGCATCAATCTGCCAGTTCATACTCTTCATACTTCATACAAACATCATTCCAGCGTCCTTGCTCCTACTGTTTTTCATGTTTGCTATAATAAATATTTAAGCCAGATACTTTGAAATCACAGATAACAAGAAATTTTATATGTGCATTGCTTTGCTACAAAAAAAAAGAAGCTTTAAAGAAGCTCAGAGAACTCACCTGGGACGAAAAGATCAAAATTCACTTATTCTCTACTACATACTATATATAACCTTGGGCTCCACAGCCTAAGCAGAGAGGTTGGGATTTGGAAAGAAACTGAAGAAATTAATGATCCAAATGCCACCTCCTAGAGAGGCTCACTCAAAAATTCTTTTTCAACCCTCATTCCCCACTCGCAAGATACCGATACCTTTCACAAAAGGAGAAAGGGCCCATTTGTTTTTTTTCCTAACTCATAGGGGTGCTCGAAGTACAGCCACAATAAAAACTACGAAGTACTTACAGAATGGTGATAGGAGTCGTACTAGTATCACAGATTCCAAAAAGTATCTACCAGAAGATGGAATTTTGCCTTTTATCTCTGGGGCAGAACAGAGTATCTGCTGCATCAGAACGACCTTGCTTCTCCCTTCTGCAGCAGAACACAAGTCTGGATAGAGAGACACTGTTGTGTCTCACTTGCACGGGCATGGACCTTTGCAGGGAGCCCAGGTGGCTCCTTCAGCTTCCTGCTGAAGCTGCACTTAGCTCTCCGCTGGAAATATAGAGAGCTGGTCAGAAGAGAATTTAGGTTCATGAAAAAGGTAAATTTTCAGCACGACAGTCATGTTTACCAACTGTCTGTACTGCCAAGTAAACCCTGGCAATTCTGCAATGCATTGTTTAAAATATGGGTAAAATAATCGCTTGTCATTTGGTTTCAGTCTATTGCTTTTGGTCTCCCTGTCTCTTCATCATCTGAATTTATTTCTGGTAATTATTACTATACAACTCAGTAATATCCTACACTCTAAGAGTCAACAGAGTAACAACAACAAAATTTTAATCATATTTTTTGGTAAATATTAAAAAAAGGAGGAAGGGGACCAATAACTAAGTGAATGGCAGGATTTTGAGTTGTGAGTGTTCTTCTCTCGGGTTTGCATTAAAACCTTAATCAACTACTGACTGGGCTTCCGCCCCATGCGTTAAACTAACCTGTTGTGTCATGATGCACAATTATTATGCCTTTCTGTGCTTTTACTCCTTTCTTTATAATACATAAATATGTACATATGTGTGCGTAGAGCTTATATAGAGATCTATGTCTATATACGTTTACATATCTTTATGTATATATCTATATACACATCTAAATGCAAGTAGAGCTTGCTTACTTATGTTCTTATTCTAAACTGTGCCTGCGGGAAATAGTTCTAAATTTACATTCTGTTAAGCTGCTCTGCAGGTGTAAAATGCTACTGATCAATACAGGAACACATCAAAACAGAAGACTATAGATAAATAAATGTTTGCTGCTTCTAGCCAACTGAGATACAGATGTTCAAATTAAACCATTTAGTAATGTCATGCATGTATTTCCAGGCATCCAATGGACAGCTCATTTTTTGATACTGGTAGACTAAACAAGTGCAGAATAATTTTATTTAGTCAGTACATTATTATTTATTCATAATTTATTATATTTATTTAAAACTAAAACGTTCTGCAACAAGTCCAGTTCCTGGTTCCTTCCATTTGGTTCTCTTAACTGCATTATTTTGGGCTTATTGACTTTGGTATTTCAAAAAAGGGTTAGTCTCATTAAAAATAAATTGATGCTACCCTGTGATTCAGCCTCATGAACTTAGTGTCATGGTCTTTATCTCTAAAAGCTCAATTTTGTGCTGCTTCTGCAACTGAGATCTGTACTGCTGGAGACAGGCACTTCTTAGGGTGTCCATGGAGCTCCACAAGAGCTTGCTGCTGCATTAGCAGTTTGCCCGTGTACATGCAGTCACAGGATTTTAAATGTTTGTTACTTCAGTTGAAGAACAGGACAGCTACATCTTAAAATGCAGGACAGCAACTAAATGGCCTGCATGTCTTCATTTTGTAATACTGACTTCTAACTTTCTGAAGTTAAGCCTTTTTTTTTAAACACTTTGCAATTCTAATCAAGAAAAAAAAAAAAAGAAAGAAAAACTGGGTTAGAAAGGGAAAAAAAAAACATAATTTCAAAAAGAGACTGGAGGTTTAAACTGAATGTGTGTGCATGCACGATCCCCTGCCTGTCAGATGCGCCCACCTCCCGCACCTTTGCTGTGACACGGGCTGCTACTGAACGTGGCAGGCGCCGCTGGGCAGCCCCACTCGCTAGTGCTACGGAGAGCGCCCAGCTCTGCAGGATCCCACACCTAGGCACGGTGGGACACGGCACTGCCTAAGGTGACCTGCAGCATAACTACCACAGCATCCCTTCCTCCAAAAGTAGTTAAAAAGAAAACAAATTTGAGGGGAAAGGGAGAAAGGAAAAAAAAAAAAAAAAAAAAAAAGGAAGACTAAGTGGTAATGTAATGCTATTAATCGATGCAACTCTTTGAAGAAGTAGTCACAAAGCGGGTTTTAAAAGAGCTGGGGAAGGAAGCACTGCTGCTCTGTGCAAAGGAAAGTGGCAGGCTTAGGGGTAGCATGAAAGTGGATCTGAAGACTGCGCAAACACATGATGGTGCAAGTTTGTGATGAGAATTGCCCGAGCAAGATACTACAGGCCAGTGAAAAGAACGGTAGAGAGGCAAAGCCCACAGGCCACCACAAATGAGGATCTGACATCTCTTCCTCAAACATTACTAGCTAAATTGAAAATCAAGCCAGACCCCTCATAAGACTCAGGCTGACCCATGTGTGCAGCTTCAAAATACAATCTATAAAAGCTAAGGCTATTTTTACAAGCTTAATGACTCCTGGATCATATTTTTGGACTGCTTTCAGGCCATCTTTTGTGCATTTTGAAGTACAATACCATTTTTTGCCTTATTTTTATAATGTCAAAATTACTGAATGTCATCTGCATCACACTGGGTGCAGCTGAATCTGTTGGGGGAAAGTAACTCTTTCCCCATAACTAGACTTCAAATGTGACATATGAAAGTTACTCAGAACAGCTCTACACTGAAAATGCTAGAAAACGTCAACAGCTAAATCAATATGGAAAACTGCATATAGAGTTATTCCATAATGCAAATAGCCATTTTCTTCTCCCAGATTTCATTAGAAACACAATACAGAAGACTACTATACTATGCATGCACATTTTCTTGCAGTCTATTATTTTTTGCCTGTCTCTAAACCATGTTCTCTCAATTAAAAAAAAAATAGCATTTAGAAACAATGGTTTATCTCTGTATCAAAGATCTTTACTCCTCTCACTTTACACTTAAAGCTGAAAAAAGAGAGAGAAGCTAAGCATAGATCACTTTTTTTTTTTTTTTTTTCTAACTTCAACATATCCCATGGAAATTTATAACTGCTTAGTTTAAAGAATATTCTGTTGTCTAGGTGAAGTTTGGGTTTTCCAAAGAAGCTCTTCTGATCGTCCTGATCTTATTAAGAGCAGAGAGCACAGGCAAGCACAAGGCCTCACAAGGCATCTTTCCCAGCAGTGAAGAACTCTAAATCAACTATTTCAGAGGCAAAGAAAACTGCAATTACAAATCACTAGAGGTGAATACATTAAAAAAGTTGATTTTAGAATTCACTTTGTGCTTGGAATATAGAATTGAACAGCGCACCAAGCACCACGCTCCCTGCCACCTTACTGAGACTGTTACGAAGGACAGCATGAGGCTGAGGAAGATCTCTCACGGCTCTTAAGCAGCTCGGTAATTCTCGGTCTCTGGTGGCTAAGCCAAATTCATCCTACCTTGTGGTACTGGGGAACGTTTCTCTGCAGGATGGAAGATAAGGAAAAGCCTTGTTTTTTACTTCTCCACACAAAAGTGACTATTTTTATTCACATTTCCCTGAAAACAGTCGGGTTTACAACACGGTACCTACCGCGAAGCACCAGTCTGGTTCTTCTACTGTAATTTGATTATACATGGGCTCAGGCTTTTGTAAGTGTGTTGCCACTGTGCCATACCACTAACCACGTATCAGGGAGATATATGGCTACTACAATCACGTATTGCAGCATGTGTGGGCCATTCTTTACTCTCCAGGCTCACAGAAGTACAGAGAGGACAGAAGTGCTCATTTCTAATATCCAGTCCAAGGAGCAGTTGATCACAGAACCACAATGGCTGGAAAAGACCTTTAAGATCATCGAGTTTGACCGTAAAGCCATCAGTGATCAAGCAATGATCAAGCAATCCCCAGTTGCTTGCCTGGATGCAAACATGTGAGGTAAGCCCTACAACACAAACACCACCAGTGTGAGGACTCAAAGTATGAAGCTGAAATAGAGGCTTATATAGGACTTTTTGAGGATGGACAGTTCTCTCACCAGCTTTCATCCATTCCAGCACTTCCTAAATGTTTACCACTATCACACAAGCAACAGGTGAAAGCACCTTCTTTTGAGCAACAAAAGCACATCTTACTGCTCCTTTTTAATAAGGTTTCTGTCATAGCTACTGCTGTTCAGTGCATAAATAAGGAATCATGTAACTTAAATCCAGATGCACTTGCTGTCCTAGCATTCAGAGAAACACAGGACTTGCCATTTTTAGCATTAAAAAATAAACGCTGAGACCACTGTGGGGAGTTTTAAAGGAATTAACGCAATTAGGGTTGTGAACACCATGTCCAGTTCTATTAAAACAGCAATGCTCAGCAACTTTAATCAGATTCAAGTTTTCCCGTTATCATATGTATTCTGCATAAACAGAGGGATGTGAACAGTCAAAAAATATAACTATCAGGAAAGAGAAATTAAACTACAGATTCAAAGCCAGGCATGCAGATGGTTAGTTTATTTCATCTGTCACACACAATTACAGCGGAAGTAAAACCCATAATGAATGTCAAGATGCAAAGACAAAAATACTATGACAAATTTAGATATTGCCATCACCCTATTAATTAAGTTACTTGCAATGATTTAAAGACCTACTTCCCACATAACTGCACAGCAGAAAATTAGAGGGTTTTTTTGTTTTGTTTAAATACCCTGATCCGTAAATGCCACCATCCTCCTGTAGAGTTACTTCCCTTTGCTCTTGCCTTATGAGCAGATCCTCTGCTTAACAGAAATGAAGCAAGAGCAGCAGAAATTAAACTCCATCTTCTTTTCATATTTGCCTTCTCCGTGCTTTCTGAAAAATGCTTTTATAATAGAACCAAATCACACTTTTCTCCAAAAAGCGAAAAGTTCTTTTTTTTTTTTTTCTTCATTCTTCCCATTCTTTTCCAAACTGCTGATCAAAAAGTCAAGACCTTGCCTGTAAATCTGTAGTGGAGTCAAAGGGTGAGACAGATGCTGCAATACTCTGCTGTAGCCCAGCTCTCTGTCCCAGCTCTTACATATCACTTCAGCCTCTTTACTTGCCATGTGATACCCAAAAAAAGGAGAGTGAACCAATGGATTTGGTAATGGCATGGCATTTAGTACTCAGTTACACGGCTGCATTAATCCAATAGCCCACTGGATTTAATAACTATTCCCTGACGGAAGCGCAAACTTATAAAACTCTCTGGCATTAAAACAGGCCTTAAATGGCAATTGTTCATTTTTCATTAAAATGTTTGCCCCTGCTTTCAGCATTTATCTAGCAAAGAGGCCCAAAATAAAAGTCATGCAGGACAAAGCTTAATTAGCAAAGTTGCATGCAGAAAACTGCACAGTATCTAGCAGAGGGCACCAAGACTGCAAGGTCTCATGCAGTCAGCACACGGGTAGCTTGGATCATGTAATGAAATGAATCACAAAGTGTTCTCTTTTTCCTGGTTATATATGTCAGCATGATCTGGCATGTAAGTAATTGTTGACATTGAATATTTTTATTTCTGAGACAGCTGATCACTAGCTTATTTTCAATTTTACAGCATGCTTCTCTTGCCATGGATGAGGCAATTTCTGAGCAGCCCATGAGAGTTCTGCTACCTACACTCATTGGAACTGTAATTGATGGAACGTGCACTAAAAGGAGAAAATCTAACATCTATCACTACAGTACCCTGTTATGGATTTGGACTAGCAACTGTTTGTTCCCTTTATATCCATCAGTTCTCTTAACAGAAAATTACAGCTGTTTTGAGTTCTCAGTGTCTACATTGCATGAAACGACTTAAGAGCAACTGGCAAGAAGCAAAATTTGTTTATTCTGCATGTAGCCATCTGGATCTGAAATTCCTAGGTTAAAAGATTTCTCTGGGCTCCCTCTAAAGCCAGCACAGAGAGACATACTGTGGGGACAACACACCTCACCCTGCACTGGATGCTAAACGTGCGGTCCCATAATCTTTTAAGAAGCGCATGAACTACCGCTGCTGCCCAAAGAGACGGCTCCTCTCCAGCCTCCCGCCTGTCGCTGCTCCTTTCGCCTGTGTTAACAGGCACGTAGTTTCTCAGCAAACTGCACTGTCATACTGCATAGGCTAAATGCCAGCTGGTAAAGAGGGGGGAAAGAAAGAAAAATGGTTAATTTTCATTTAACCACAGCTGTATTCCCCACGGGGCCACACAACCCCCTGCCCACCAAAGAGGCAGAGCGGCTTTGGTTTGTTGGTAAACCCAATTTATACCACCAAAAACCGGCCCATCTCGCAGGGCTCCCCCTCCCTGGAGGCTGGTTAGAAAACCTACTTGGCAAGATTAGACCGTCGCTTTTAGAAGACTGAAATAGGAGGAAGTGACCAGGTATACTGTGCGTGCTTACAGCGCAGCTCTAACTGTGTGATAATACTTAATTCAAAAAATTACCATTTTTTAAGAAAATGAAGGCTCAAGGGAAATGAAATAGTGAACCAGCACTAGCGGAGGAGTAACTATTTTCTTCGTGGAATACAGGCTCCCTCTGACGGTCAGACCATAACCTGCATCATCCTCGCATCCATGGAAAATCTGCAAGTCCTACACATTAAATACAAGATTTACTTATTCAGCTCCAGCAACCTCATATAGTATTTACAATTTAATTATTAAAATGAAAGACTAAGCCAAGTAACTCATTACCTTTTCCACATTCACTTACTACTTCAGATATTCTGTGGTGTTGCAAAGCACAAGAAGTGAAGTCTCATTTAAAATCACTAAGTGAATACTTTTTTTTTTTGCTCAGGATTTCTATAAACACTCAGACGAAAACTGAAAGTGATTAAAACACTTCTCACAATCCTGATATAACATTTAGAATAACATTATTTCTGCTGCAAAATTACATGATGCTAATGTCTTTTAAACGCTTTCTGGGGAATGATTAACAAATCGAAGCAAACAGAAAATCCATATTATCTCTGCTTTTTCCTAAAGTCTTGCACATGACAAATTTGTATTTACATTAGTATTATCAAACCCTTAACAATTATAATGATGTAGCACATTCAGATGTTACCAGTTTCAGACAAAATATTTCCACATAATTTATGAAACTAAACTGGGCCTTATAGGAAGTAAATTTGAGCTTAATATATTTCCTATTTTTTAGCATTACCAATATTTCTCCTTCAACGTCCATGCAGAACACAAGGTAACAGGTAAATATTCATCTCATAGTGTAGAAGAAAGCACACATAAGCTTAAAATAGCAAAAGAGCAATTCCGTAACAAGCTAAACTCAATCTTGCCAAAAAACAAACAGCTCAACAATGTCTCTGTACTGTTCCATAAAGAACAACAGAAATAATATCCTGTATTTCTTTCTGCCAACTTCAGCTTTAAAATGAAAATTTTCAAGGGACACAAATAATAAAAAAAATGGTTTCACTGTCAAATCGTACAAGGAGCCAGAATTAGGTTCCAACAATGTTTCTATCAAACATAAAACCCCTCAGCAGATTATACGTACGCATTACAGGAGCAGTCCACCAGAAAAAAAAAGTTCCCTCTATTTTCTCTCACAACAGTCTCTAAAATCATGTGTTTAGGATACCACTTACAGAGCAAGAATACTCGGCATGATTTTGACATGCAGCCTCTTTTGAATTAATATATTCAAGGTAAAATGCAGCAAATGACCTCAAAGGCTCAATTGTGTTAAAATACTTCTTTACATGAAGAGGTATCTGTCACTGTTACAGTCACTGTTTCAGGTCAGGTCCAAAAATACTACATGGCATACAAACACACCAGTACACCAACATGTATTTGCTTACAAATATAATTACATAAGGAGTGGAACTATAGATGAGATATGCAATCATTTCTATTCAACTCATTGAGCTGACTTCATAAGTAACAAAAACAGTGCGTGCCACAGCTGGGATTCAATAACCTCAGTAAAAGGCAATGAGTACATGCCAGTTCCCAATGTAAGGCCCAGTGAAACAAAGGAAATTACTAAGTAGTTCAAGAAAATGCAGAAAATCATTAAAGAAAACACTCCTATTATCTCTCCATATCATTATGTTAAAGATATTAGAAGTCAAATATTTTGGTGTGGGTGAGAGGGCTCCTATCACTTATCTCGCTTGCCTAAGCAATACTGGAGCATCCATATGGATTCTTCTGTTTAATATTACTTTATATCCTAAACTGCACTGCCCTGAAGGACATCAGTGCATTAACTAATTACTTTGCCAAGTTACTTGCAGCAAAGCCCTTTCAATTAAATACAATGAAGACACACGTTGAAATTAATTAGTACATACTTTTTTTTTTCCTTTTACTCATACTTTGACCATTCCACTCATTTAATTTGCAGCTAACCTAATTTTTGAAACACACTTGTATAATTTGCAGCGTCACATGACTACAAATGCAAAAACCTGTTTCTTGTGTAGGTATTAATATATGAAAACTAAATTCGCTCTCATGAAGTGTAGGTTACCTGCCATTATATGACACTAGCATTTCCAAGAAAGCCAAAAAAGATACTCTGAAATCAACAGCAATTCAGTTTACAGTTATGACAGTCAATAAGGATGTTAAGAGAGGATATCCTGAAGTCATACCATTTTCTCCTGGTCATGTTCAGCTTTCTATCCCATTTTAGCCCTAAATCCAGATGAAACAGACATCGCTGTGCAAGTCTAGAGACTAAACAACAGGCCTAAGGCCAAGAAACTGCAGCTGACAGAAACAAGTACTAAAACGGTAAGGAATGTTTTTACTAAAAGGCAGTAGTAAATAATAAGTAATAATAATAATACGCAATTCAAGACTTACTATAAGCAAAGAATTTTCACCATGAAAATGGTATGAGTGAATATTACGCTTGGAAAAAAAAAAAGTTTTTTTTTTTTTTTTTTTCATTTCAGATGGGCAACTGAGACACAGAGAAATCAAGGGCTATATTATAGTACTTGAAGGAATCAGACCTAATTACTCCTTTCACCATCACCTTCCCATAAAGGCAGGCAAAATTCTGATCTTACTATGAGTTTGTCTACTATGAGGGGGTGTCTAACTGAAAACAAAGGTTGAAATCTAATCTTATCCTTCATCTGTGCAATTCCGATTAAAATCTGAAAAATTAATTTAAAATAGGAAGAAAATTTACAATAAGTTTTGTTATTTCTTACAGGTAAAATACAATGAGCTTTCTGTCTCTAGCAACTTTAATCTATTTGAAGTTCTTAATAACTTACTATTTCAAAAGCTACTGTCACTAACAGAAAACATTCACCTCCTTCATAACAGATACGGAAAGGAAACTTAGTTTATGAGTTATCTCCTGGCTAATAAAACAGGGAATGTACAATAAGTATTCTTCCATCTTTTAAAAGAAACCTGAAGTCAAAAACAAGTATAAGGAAGCCTATCTTTCAAAAGAATGAAAAAAAAATACTTGGTAAATGAAATATTTGAAATAATTATAATACTATTCAACAGCTGTAGTCTCTCTGGAACTGTAAGTACTGTTCCATTTCTATCACAGTGAATTTTAGGAATAATTCTCTCAAGAGCTTCACATTTTTTTAAAAGCATTGCTTCTTAAAAGCATTTCCTACTAACAGCACAAACAGTTTAGTAAGATGAGAAAGTCTCTATCAATCTCTTCAACGTGTTTTGCAAAACGCCACTTAAAAAATTCTAAACATTTTTAAAAGGTGCTTCAGAAACTAAACTAATAAATTACTAGAAAAAGCAATGTATCAGTAAGGTTTTTTTTTCCTATTTTCTCTGTGAAATGCACAAAAGGTGCATGACAGCAACAGTCTTTGCTAGTCTGCAAAATGTCCTATATGGGCTATTTCACTATTAAAAAATGGTGTGACCTCACATTCCTCAGAGCACAAAAGATAATTCATCAATACTGAAAAACTCTTTCAAAGAGTCTTTCCAAGGAATAGTTGGAATTGCTGGGATAGTTTAAAAGGACACTGATGAATTACAGACATTTCTGTTCTCTGAGACCTTTTTATTTAGCATCAATAAACAACATAGTTTAAAGACCGATTGGTAGACAAATATCAAAGTTCAACTCTACTTTGTTTTGGTCTAGCTACTGCCTGTTGTTTCTCACCTGATATTTTTACTCCTTTTAACGTATATCTTCCTAGTGAATCAGAGAACTTTTTTTTTTTTTTTTTTTCTGACTGGAAAAGACAGTGGTCTTAGCTGCACTGTTAGGATTCAACTGAGAGTTTTGCTCTTGAAGAGCACATCCAGGTGCACCTCCATAGCAGCATGTGTCTGCTGAATGTTTTAGTAGCTTCAAAATTGCCAGAGAACCAAGAGGAAGGAATCCTCACAGAGCAGCTACAGGACAATGTCAGGCAAAAGCTGCATGGAAACCAGCTCCCCTCCTCTCACAGGTCAGTTATGTCCTTTTCTGATTTCCCCTTCTTCTACCAGCTCTGCAGAAAAGGGCTATATTTGACCCTATATATGCATATAAATATATACACACAAGTATGTATGTATACATATATACATGTGTGTGCAGATATATATATATATACATACATACACAAACATATATATATATATATGTGGGAGTGGTAACTTACAACTAAGTCGCTGAGATTTAAGAGTGATATAAGTGATAAGTAAAGAAAACACAAAACTTAAGACTTCCCTTAGCACACAGTAAGGGAAAGAGCACTCAGAGCTTTGCTCAGCAAGGTGAACATACAGAGGAGAAACATGAAACTTTGCACTAGACAAAATGCATCTGAAGGTACAGCTCTTGGAGTCAGTAAGTATCAATACACAAATCAAAAGGAGTGTAAATATCAGCTGAGAAGCAGCAGACATTACCTGGACCAAAACAAAGTAGGGTGGAGCTTTAGTATCCATCTACAGATCTGCACTGTGCTAGATATTCAATAAAAAGATCTGAGAGAACATAACCATAACTCATCAGCGCCCTTTCAGCTATGCTGGCAAATCCACCACCTAACACTTTTAATTGTTAAAGGTAAATTAATGTTTATTAAAGTGGCACTAACATGCTCAGTTTTGTGCTCCATAATCCTGTAGGCCTCAACTTCATACAGTTGTTGAAAAATCCTTAAAGCACTTAAACTATATGGACAAGTAGTACCTGCTACTTCCGTAAGCACAGCGGTATGATCACTTTCTGTCAACTTCACAAATCCAACTTCATTTCTGAAGTGGTCAATTCCTCGAAAAGATAAATCCAGAGTTTTTCCCTTTAGGAGATCTTCTACCAAATCTTTGCTGTCTGAAAGAGCACCAACTGCTCTGCCAAGAGGAAAGAAAAATATCTATGTGAAAGTGAATATTAATAGTGTTTACATTCCTATTAATCACTCTATCCAATATTCTCAGACAGCTTTACTAATATCAATCAATTAGCTACTTAAGTATTTTCATACTACTCCTTATCAGTGCTGTCAGAATTATTTCCACCATTCTATAAAGGTAAATAGCTTCATACGCCCTGCCATGAAACCACAGATTCAGTGGGACTGACCCAGAAACGGGTATTACATCTGAAACTAGTTTCAGTCAGTCCCCGAAGTGACTAGACATAAGCATACAGTGTCTCTATTGCTTTGTGCACCCAATTTAAATAAGCTGCTTACTAGGAAGCACTTGATCTTCCTCTCCCAAACATTATAGTTTTGTTCATCTTTAATAAAATGACTCAGATCACTCAGAGACAACAATACAACATTGCTCAATTCAAAGCTTCCAACCATAATATTTTTGTTCTCCTTTTAAGATTATCCAATTAAAAAAAAAGGTAGACTGAATTTTATTCCTTCTGTTAGTTCCACTGGGGAGAAGACATCTTTGCTATTTTTCTTCCTGTACAAATGTGAACTTATAGGGTGCTGATAAAACTCCAGGACAGTTATTTTATATTGCACTTGCTTGAAGTCTCCTAACATCAGTCATATGTATAAATACATATACTTCATGTCTTCTACAAGCAATCTCTCACATACATGAATCTTTTCCATCTGTTGAATGACCCTGAATGTAAACTTTTTATTTCACTAATCTGATGCTGACTTTATAAGCACTAGATGGCAGTAACAGCTTAAAAAATCAGGAGAGTTTTAGTCTTTTCATAGCATCTGAAGAAAGCTATAAGCATGATTTCTGATCGTTTTTCTACCATATGAAGTAGGCTAGATTGGATTCTTTACATTTACACATTTTTAAAGTATTTTGCACAGTTTTCCATTGTGTTTATCAACACAGAGCCTTGAATGAGAACTACACAGTTAACTGCAACTCAGGCCAGGCAAGAAAGAAGCAGTGTTGATTACATGGCAGAAGATCCTTGATTAATGAACTCCATCCACTTTCTACCTTAATCTACAGCCTACTAGTATTTTAGCTCCCATAAGGCCACTTCAGGCAACAATGCAACTACCTGTTCCTTGACGAAGAGCTATTTTCTTGTCAGTGCCTACCCAAGCAGCATTTACAATGCCCAAATAATTTATTCTGCCCAAAGCACACATAGACACACGGCAGTGTTACAGTCAGTACACGCAGTTAGCAGGTACACTGACCCAAAGGCATGAGAAGAAAGTTTACAAGCATGTTACTCCTAACGGCAGTGANTATATATATATATATATATTCTGCAACCCAGGGCGTTCTAGTGAGGACTGCAGAAGCAGTGGCTATCATCTCCTTTATTACTACAACATAAATAAAATAGCACTTAAAATGTATGCAAATTCTTTTCAGAAACTGGCTAAATAGTTTATTTGGAATTCTTGCTGGAAAAAGCAACCTTGCCAAAAAATAACAAAATAATAATAATAAAAGAAAGCCAAGCCGAATCCTTCCAGCTCTCACACTTGCAATGAAAAGGTCAGATGCACAGAGCGTTTGGCAGGCAGCAAGCAAGATGCACTGTGACACTAACGCCTCGTAACGAAGGGATTATTCAAAGGCAAGACTCATTATTTCTACAGCTCGATCTCATGGCTGTGTATGTGTATTTTATATTAAAATAAACAAATAAAATACACCTATGCTATGTATATACTAGCATAAACTAGAACTTCTTTCTTTGAAGGAAGTGTTGTCCTAATTTCTTGCTTGCTTTAAGCTTTTTTTCAATCGCACACTCTACAGTTGCCGCTAGACCTTGTATTACATTCAACGCTATGTGTAGAACATTCTTTCACACATTTTGACTTCAAATAACCTTCAACACATTTCACTTCTGCATAGATAGAGGCGTTACTGTGCATACACAGCAGAAATAAAAATGCAGAAGTAACTAACACATCCAAACTTCAGGATCTGTGAACTCTCATCTCAGATGCCTACTTAACTAAGTGCACTTTGTTTGAGGGACTACAGTAACCCTACATTGCACGCAGGTTCCTTTGTCAGTCTGGATCTTGGTTTCTTTCCATTCACCTGGTACCAAAAACTTGTGAAACAATGCAGAAAAATCAGCTTTTTACTCTTCAAACTCTCTCAAAATATTAAGCAGAAAACATCAATTAGGAAAAAAAAAATAAGTATCACAAATAAAACAAAGAATATTCTGGAATACCTGAGGGTAGCCGGGCTAGATGCCTGTAGGGGCAGCTGGCCAGGGAAGGGGTGAAGCACTGGGGAGCAGCTGCTGCCTAGAGGAGGGCTCCCGGGCGCCTGGGCTGCGCAATTCTGCTGCGAGAGGCAAGGAGGGCTCCATCAGCAAGTGCCAGGTGACGGTCAGACAGGGAGAGCCAAAAAGGAGCCCAAGGAGGCAGACGATACCAGATTTGGGGATATTTGTTTTGATATACTGCTTAGGACTCTCTAAAGTATTCGCGAAAGGCATATGGTCTTCAAGATCTCCTTTCACATCCCCTCCTAAAAACGTTAATGCTCAGACTCCGTCAGAAAGACATCTTGCTGCCACAGCTGGCGGTTGTTCTCACCAAGTTTCAGCTCCCTGGCCAGGGCAGAAAGAAGCTGCCAGGAGAAGAGAGCAAGTCCAGCAGATCCAGCATCCTTTGGCTTCCTTTCTATTCTCCATTTCCAGCTACCTGTTTCTCTCCCTTCAGATCAGAGCGTTGAAGGAAGAAGCTGACAGTCTCTTTGCCAATATCCTCAATGGAGAGATAAGAGGACAGAGGCACAAAGGATTTAGTACTACAACGTTCAGGGAAACGGGTGTGAAAGACAACCAGGGCAACTGGTATCTAGATATACTGGTGTATCACCACTTTTGGCAGTGTAACGTGTTTGGCCACAATACCTTCTATTTATTACAGCATGCCTTTGACTACCAAATCATTTCTACATTCTCACTTTGAGTCTGGCTTTCTTATGAACAATCTGTACTTTAAGAGCCAAACTTTCTGGGGAACAAATGATTCATCACACGCACATACTATTAGAGATGTTATTATGTAATTGCATTACAATATCCAGAGCAATGTCTCATGGCAACTATTAATTATTTGACCTAGATAAGTCGGCATGCCTCCTCCTGCAGGGAAAGTCAGCAAGATATACGATGGAGGGAACCCTAAAAAGAACTCAGCCTGGGAGGAGACGAAAAAGTAAGGCTTGTTTCAGAGCATTATGAGGATCTGTTGCATTTTGATTCACGAGCAATCCATTATAAAATCAATACATAAGCGCTGGAGGAACCCCAGATGTTCTTTTAATCCCAGCAGACCATTCATCAGCATGTGGTTACTGTAACAGTATATTTAAAGCGCTTGCTTTCTCCAACTACAGCATGAGACTACTGAAATGTCACATATGTAGCCACTGGGCACCGTATCTATATAGAAGACGCAAACCTGGTCAAAGAAAGCCTGTAGGTGGCAGGTGTTTTGCATTAAAATGCACTTTATATTTTAATTTCAAATCAAAATTACAGCTAGACACAAAAAATATTATTTTGAACATTCATCATATAGAGCTATATAGATAGGCTTAAAAGAACATCTTATTAACCTTTGAACTGTACATTAGCATAGGCTTATCAGATGGCAATGCAGCACGTGATAAACTGTAAAATACACTCGATAAAGAAAATAGTTGCATCTAACATTCAAACAAATACATGATATGCTTACATATTACAAATGCCTTTCCATAACTTTTCTACCTTTTGTATGACCAAGAACTCAGCTCTATCACTCAAGCAATATAAAAATCGTACTTTCAGTTAGGCCCAATAGACACCTCTTTTCCAGTGTACTTATATTTAATTTCAACATACTAAATTCACGTAGTGTCATAAGAAAACCCTAACCACATGAGGCATTAGCTTGTAGCTAAGGCTTATTTCATTGAAGTCTTGCAGTGACAGTTACTAACATGGCCTATAATATTTGCAGAGCTATGAAATTCTGAAAGTTCCCCTAACTGTAATCTGTTTAATGCCTCCTACATCAAAAGATTGTTTTGAAATAATTACTTCAACAAACATGAAATTTATGCAAACAATTTTAGGACACAGTCTGAAAAATGCAAGAAAAAAAAGCATGCTTTGTGCAGAGCTCATGGCATTTCAGCACAAGTAAAAAAGCCAGCAACTGAGATTAGCATTTTAAGAACAATAAATTGCTAGGGTTATTGAAATTTTTATTAATGTTAACAGAAAATAAGCGTCATTACCTCTTCTAATCTTTTGGTGAATTCCAGCAACCAAATCATTTTTATATACTTCGTTTAACAGCAAAATACTTACGTGCTAACTTCTTCTTTACTGGATAAATGCATCACCAGCAGTGTGACATGCAACGAGCCACAGTGGACCATTGCTTCGGAAAGCCTATGATCCTTTTGTAATATTGTGTCTTGGACAGCCTGAATACCACTAGTAATCTGTGAGGAAAGAAATACACAGAAACAACAGTTAGACATGACACATAATGCTAGCGAGCAAGAAAACACACAAACGGAAATTAAACACTGATTTGTTCACATCATTTTAGCAGAAGAAGTTATCTAACTGGCTTAAGTAAACTCAAAGAAATAGACTGATTAGTAAATAACTTGTCATCTCCTCATCATATCTCAGTAGGAGCTTTCAGCCAGAACTTTTGCACTGCCAGTAGTAATAATTAGGGGTTTCTTCAAAGACTTTCTCCATCCTCTCTGCTAAAACTGATGTTTTAGCTCTTGATTTACATTTTCTTCATCAGAAATTATTCCTGTGGCTACACGCTTTATAAAGTGTATCCAAAAGTTTACCATGCTTTCAATTTCAATAATCCAATTGTAGTTCTTCAGAAGAACCTGCAGCGAAGCTTGAGTATATCAGTGAAGATTAAAATAAAACCTAAAAACCTTAAACTTTTAACAGAACATGTGATTTCTTAAACAAGGGCAAGCAAACGTATTACAAACAAATCAGTTCAGGTGTAAATAAAAGAACCTGTAAAAAAGAACCTGCTGTAAATATTGTCTTTCATAACATAAGCACAAGTCACTTTTAAGTCAGAAAAGGCCATAATATACTTCAGCAATTCTGTTAAACACAATGAACACACAAATTAATTTTTTAAAAAATTAAAATTTTTAAAAAAATTAAAAACATAAAAATAATAAAAAAAAAAAAAAAAAAAAGGAAACAGGACCCAGATTCTTAAGACAAGTTTTCCATGCAGAAGTTTTATTTAACATATCGAATAAATAAAAACAAATTCTAACTGAAAGGGACCAACTCAGAGGGGTAAGATGGAAGAAAAGTAAAAAAAATTGCCTAAAAAGGCAAATATGGCATCTTCAAAACCAGAAGTGTCTTAGGCAGGTCAATGAAAAAAAAAACTGCACCAACACTTTGATCACAAATTATGTCACAAAAACCATCTTCGTCTATAAGCCAGAACTTACACTGACTTGTGACAATGACACTTTTACTATATTCTCAGCCACTGGAGGAACCTAACCCACATTTAAACTGACCAGTAAATGTAATCCTAATAATTACAACATAGTGACTACACAGACTACTCAAAAAAAGAAAATGCAGTTATTCAGTAAAGAAAAAAAAAAAACACTAAATTTCAAAAACGAATTAATCCATGATTTCAATTAGAATCTTATTCCACTTTCAACTACTGTTTCTAAATTTCATATGCAGGTGCACAGTCTGAGAGCTGGCAAAGAAAACACAGAAGTGCAAATGCTCCAGCCTTCCAAAAGACCCCAGATGGGCACTAACAGTTTGGCACTGTGTTAGTAGACCAGTAGGATCATTCCAGCTCTAAAAAAAATGGGTGCTGTTCAGCTTTGCAGCCTGTGCCTTACAACCCCCCTACCATTGAGTTTCCTTTCCATCGCGCTTCCAAGCACCCTCCTGCCCACATCCTGAACTGCCGGCTCCACTCGGCTCCGGCTTGAACGAGAAGCAGGACGTGCTATAGGTAACTTTCAGCTATATGGAGCCGACTGGCTAGCAAAGATGCACATATTCATTGCTTGTCTCGCAGATCTAAAAGAGCAACTAGTTGTCTTCCTCACACCACAAACCTTGAGCTCGGCAAGCCTGTCCCTTCAAGGCTATCCCTTTTATACAATCACCCATTCCATAAAAACTGCAGATAATTAGGCCCTCTGGGGTGTCAATCTGGTTATCCCAATTTGGACAACAGTTTCAGAAGCCATAAATGGGGCCGCAACGATGTCAAAGAGATAGGCAAAGTTACAGTTGTGTAAGCTCCATTAGGAAACCAAGCTAAAAACTGAACAAATAACTTTGGAACTGCTGGATAGCAATTCCAGCGATAAACTACTGCTGGACGCACCAGAAAAGTATAAAATTAGCTGTTCTTTCACTGATAAAAGCACAAAATTCTAAACAATCTCCTCTATTTTTTTAAAAAATAAGAAAGCTCTCAATTGTATTTTTGTGAGCTTTGAGAATTTATTTTTAGGGTGTCCTTCCAGAAGTTATGTGAACAAAACGTAATGTAACAGCTGCAGCGTAGCCATCACTCTGCCAGCCCTACACAGAACCTACCTTCTCCTTCCTTCCGCAAGCAAGGTCAAATTAATTGTTCAGTACAATTAACTTTAATTACACCAGCCAAGACTCTTCCTTTGTCTCTGTAATAACTAGTTATGGCCCACTGTTTAAACTCATTTAAATTGCTATATAACCAGCTATGTACAGTACCTTTCAACTATTTATGTTAAGTTTCATTTGAGAATTCATAACTTCAGCAAAAGAAACATGCGAAAGCAGATCATAGCCAACTATTCCCTTCTCAGATTGTTTTTAAAATTGCCCCAAAACAAAGACATGAATACTTGCTTTTATGTCACCTCACATACTGCTTACAATACATTATCCTGAAAAATAACACAAGAACTTGGTTTTGCTTCTTGCAAGAGCACTAATACGAAGCGAATACAAAGGCTGTAAAGTTTAAATATTTAACAGATTAACTATACCTCATTGCAATCAAGAGTAAAGAACCTTGAAAAAGTAAATCTACAAGCTGATAACACATTAGATGAGACACAATTTAAAAGTAGTTAAAGGAATGATTATAAATGTATCTTTTTACAGAACTAGTAACATAGCATTTAATAAAAATAATACATTCAAAATGAATGGACCATCTGAAGACTGAAAACAGTTAAAATGATAACAAGAAAAATGCTTAATTTACAAGGATAATTCATATTGCCAGAAATATGAACTGCATTACTACAAAATGTTTCTCTATGTAAAACTTAAAAGATATTACATCTAATATGAAGAAGGACTTCAAGTGCCTAATATAGAATAAAATTAGGTCTTCACAAAGGAAAATCTTTCATTACTAACTGAAGTACCACTAGTAATTACCAGTCCTCCTCTGGCTATCAGAAGACAAGGTGTTTAAGCCTAAATTTGATTTAAAGTTGCACATATGCATTCCAATGAGTATTTTCTACTTTCCTTGCAAGGCAAGTATAAAAAAAACATAGTGAATGCTAGGGATCCTCAAATGCTTAATCTTTTACTTTTGTAAATGACAGGAAATGGTAATTACTGAATACATGACATATTGAAAAGCATGTGGAGCTACCACTTTTCCACCTATCCAACAATTTTAAACAGTAACAACTGTAAGCAGCAATTGTCAATTATCAGAATATATCTCCCCAACATTATTCTTGCAATAGTTAAATTACAAGAGATGACTCAGATACAAAAGATATCTCAGAGCTCTGGTATTTAAGAGCGGCATAAATATTCTCCCAAGATATCTGGGTCAGGTTATATTGGAATAATATAAAATCAGTCCCCATAATCTCTTTTTCACATAATATTTTTCAAAGAATCAAAGACTACACTGCTATTTTCAGATCTAGTTTGCTCTTATTTTCATTCAGATTCTATCTTTTGATTTTCTCACAGAATATATGCTATAGATGTAGGATATGTTAAAAGTTATCTTCTGATAATAATAATTTATGATTATTTTTTAATAATAAAAATATTATTTAAAAATTTAAATCTTAACCAAAGATGTTTTATTCTTATATACAAAACAGAAAAGGGGACTAAGAAGTGAATTTTTCTTCTGAAATGACGTCTCTGTAGTAAAAAGGCTATTTAACATATGCTGAAGTAGGTGTGCTTAGTTCTTGCAGAGGTCAACTATGTCACAGAAAGAAGAAACAACAACAACTCATGGAAAAAGGGACCTTTTTTTTTTTTCTCCAAGCGCTGCAGCACTGCAATTTCTGCAGAACAAATTGCAGGATCAGCAGTAAAACAGAAATTGCTATTAAAATTAAAATTTTACTTCAATAAAACAAAACCAAGAAAATGAAAAACATGAATTTACAGTGAATAAGCAGCTTGGACTGAGACAATTTCTTTGTTTGCAACTATACAGTCAAGTGAAATTTTCATTTTTTAAGTAAAGAGTTTCATAAAGAGTACGAAAATTCACGATAAATACCAGATAAATTCCTACCTCCAAGAAATGCTTAAAACACATTGTAGGGGATTTTTCTCTTTGAATAAAATGAAATGACAAAACAACCAATACTAGAAAGAGACTGTAGAGGAGAAATTTAAACCAAATCAAAATGATGTTAAATCCATAAAACTGACGATTTAAATTGAATAGAGAAATGTTCTTCTCTAATCTTTTCCAGTTAAACATTTTTATGCCCCCAAAAAGTATGTAAATAAAAAGGTCACTATCTGAATATACTATACTTTCAAAAATACTAGAAGACAATTTATTTTGCTGAAGATCAGACACAGCTTATTATAAATAGAAGCATATGTTGAAATAATTTTTGTTATACTAAATTAATATAAGAATATTACCTCTGGATTAGTAATTGGGATAGATATGAAATAATTTGGCCGATACTGTTTTTTCTTTTTCTTCTTTTTCTCACTGTCTTCTTCATTTTCCCTTCCAGCAGTCCTCTTCCTCTTCTTTTTTATATCTACTTCAGAGGTTGAACATACTGAAGAGAAAAAAAAATTAAACTATTGTCAGCATGTCGACAAATCAGAACAAAAATATGCTTAAAATCACGCCAACGAGAGCTGGACTCGTGTCAGCTGATTGGAGAACATCTTCCCAAGCATCCAACATGCCCATGCTCTGAAGTGTCCATCTCAGATCCTGCTCTGACTTGAAGGTGACATTGCCCTGCAAGTGCAGTGCTGCACGTGAACAGCCTATTAGCAGCTTATTAGCCACCAACACACACATACGTTTTCCACACAACTCCTGGTCCTATGTAACTTACACTGTAGTGGAACATGTCCAATAATGTCTAGGCTTGAACAGGAATGTGACATTACAGCAAAAGGGCCAATACTAGCCCAAATATCCATGTGCACATTGCATTTTTAAATATAATGCAAGACAATACCTAGGATGATTAAATGGAAATATGCATATATATATATATATATATATATATACACATTAGGCTAGGAGTGCCAAATCTACAGTTCTTGGAGCAAACCCAGTCCAGAAGAAAATTTCATTCAACCCAAACCTGCTCTCTAACTCATTCTTTTCTTAAGATCCCTTCCAAAATGGGGGAAATAAAAGTGCACGTGCCCAGTTCTTCCAGCTTACCCAGCTTATTTCTGCAAGGCTTCATAAAACCCATCATTATTATTTGAGAAGCTTGCATATAGTAATAAAAACTGGCACATGAGATGCCTCCATCCCGGGACTCATTTCCATGACAGGTCACAGAATGGTAAATTTTAATATGTGCAACTATTTGCAGGACTGAGCACTAATAACAGATTAGCTCTTGATGCTGTTCTCAGTGGGACTCCATTCCAAATGTACAGCCTATCTGCACAGGCCAGCAGGCTGAATCAAGAATCAAATGTGTGACACGTAGGCTGTGTCACTGGCCTGTTTTTAAACATACTTACTAGCAAATTCATCTTCAATATCTATGTTGACAAATGGCATTTCTACCATCAGAGCATCTACGGAATCAGCAAAAGTGCCTTGTTCATTTCTCTGTTTTGTGCTTCTTTCCTTCTCTTTCGGTAGTTCATTTTCCAGTACTTTTCCTAGATCATCTGTAACATATTTAAAATAACACTGGGCCTTAGATTTCTATGTAATGAACTAAGCGATATTATATACAGGCAAAGTACAAAGTATACATTTCTCTGTTTATTAACAAATAAATACTGATATATAGCCCGCTTACAAACGTTACTGTTCTTCCTGTCTCAACACATCAGCAAAAATGATTTAACATTGTGAAAGGCGGAGGAAAAAAAAAAAAAAAAAAAAGGAATTCAACCTTCTACTTTTGATAACAGAGGTTCTTGTTCACTTCTAACTAAAGGCAAAGTTAGAACCTTCTAACTTTTCTAACTTTTTTTTAGAAAGTTAGTAAAAAGACTAACACTGAGTATTTATCATCTAAAATTCACTATAGATAATGACATAAAATTCATTCAGTGTTTGTAGACAAACATTGACAAATTACTTTCAGTATAAACACACAGAAAGTGAGGCTGTGAGGGTGCCAGAGCCCTGGCAGAGGCTGCCCAGAGAGGCTGTGCAGGCTCCTTCTCTGGAGATCTTCCAAACCCGCCTGGCTGCCGCCCTGTGCCCCGTGCTCTGGGTGTCCCTGCTGGAGCAGGGGGGTTGGACTAGATGATCTCTAGAGGCCCCTTCTAGCCTCAACCATTCTGTGATTCTGTGAGGCAAAAAGCAGCTGAAAGGCAAATCTCTTTTTAAACATAAACCAGCAAGTTGTCGTTCAGGGAAGAGACGATATTCCAGCGCTGTTCTGGGCGACGCACACAGCATAGCGTGCTACCAACAACAGTGATCTGAACTTGTAGTTCTAAAAACTTTAACTTTAGCATTTCAGCTAAAGAAGGAACCCAAGCAACTCGCAATTCATTTTTGCATACACAAGAATTTATAGGTATGCTACAGAGCTATCTCAAAGCAATACTACAGTGAAATAAGATTAACTAACAAGTTACAGAAAGTTCTTCCCCACTTCTCCGAAGAGCACTAACACGAGCCATTTCCCCATATCTGCTTCATGTTTCTGGATCAGTAAGCCCTAATATTTGTGTATTAAGTTATACGTTAAAAAATAAAAAATTACAGTCTCCCTTGGCAGCCTTCCACAAAAGCTCTGCACACAAACATCCAGCAATATTCCTTTGGGGCAACTCCACAAAGGAATTACTGTAGTGGAAGCAGCCTTACGTCAGAATCCAGTTTATCACAGGACAGCTCATTACTGCAGACAACAAACTTTCAAAGCTCCTCTTGTGAACAGCACAGATACTCCGAAGTTGGCCCGAGGGGAAAATCGGGCAGCAAAAGTGCATATCGTGTTCTTGGGGCAGGCAGAGCTACGCTGCATGTATGAAACCAGTGGTACAGACCCAATCTGGGCTGTTATCACCCTGGAGAGTGTTTTTTCTTGCACGTATCACTTTGTGCTAGGGAAGATAATTGGTAGAGTAGTCTGATTAAGGGCTAATTCATTTCAGCCTGAAGTAGAGAGGCATAAATCGCTCTGTGGTTGCAGCCTAACACCTGAGGTTATGCCAAAGGCTACTAAAAAGTATTCAGATTGGTTGCTACTTCCCCCTGCAGACACTAAAGAACTATGCACAACAAACAAATGTTAAAGCAGCAATATATTTATTGCTTAACACTTAGATTAAAGCATAGCTCACAGAAAACAATTACAATCCCTCAGTTGTTGCTAACCCACCAGTATGCAGAAAATAACCCTCCCTTAAAAGACAGCACAGTCCAAAGGGCATGACAAAATCCACAGAATAAACTAACAAAAAACTTTGCTGGGGCAGCAAAGTTACTGGCAAGATTCACCAAAGCAAAATCATAATCAGCTGAAAGCAGAAAACAGCACAGAGCAGGAGGCTCAACATGATGGGCTGTGTCAATGGAAGGGCTTGAAGATGCCAAAGCCCCGCGCGCTGCGCTGGGATCCAGGGGCTGAGCCGCTCGCTGGGGAATGTGGAGGGACAAGAAACGGGCGGGAAGGGAGATGTGCAGCTGCAGGAGGGCAGGGAAGCAGGACGGCTCTTTCTGGCAAGCCCTTCCAGAGCAGCACAGTTTATTTTGCAGGTGCACACGCTTCTTTCATCTTACCTACTGATTTTGTCATTTACGCATTTCTAATGAAGGGAATTTCTCTGAGAACAGAATGTGAGACGGAGATTTGTTCACACGTAAACAGGTGCAATTTTTGAGTAACCCTCCGCACTTATAAACTCTAGGTCAGAGCGTCACATAGCGATCCCGGCCGGCCCCAACAAGGGCCGCATGTCGGCAGGGCACTCCGGACACTGCGGCCCCTGTTGCTGGGGGCAGCAACCACATGGCCAGGGCCGTGACCCGGCTGAGAAGTAAAAAAATTAACAAATAAACAAGCAAGCAAACCGCGTCGGCCAAGGAGATTTCGGTGGATTTAGCATGGAACTCGGGCGGGCTGCAGCCGCGCCGGGCTGGGCGGGGAGGGCAGAGAGGAGAGGAAAGGAAGAGCGGGGAGACCAAGGGACAGGAGGGAAGCGCCAGGGAAGGGGCCCCGCGCG